>PITA01014577.1:0-53128 GCA_004023965.1 Spilogale gracilis | reverse complement strand
TGCACCGCAAGTAAGTGAGACCATGCGATACTTGACTTTCTCTTCTTGGCTTATTTCACTCAGCATAATCTCTTCCAGTCCAGTCCATGTTGCTACAAAAGTTGGGTATTCATCCTTTCTGACGGAGGCATAGTACTCCATTGTATATATGTACCACATCTTCTTTATCCATTCATCTGTTAATGGACACCTTGGCTCTTTCCACAGTTTGGCGATTGTGGCCATTGCTGCGATGAACATTGGGGTGCATATGGCCCTTCTTTTCACTACATCCGTATCTTTGGGCTAAATGCCCAGTAGTGCAATTGCAGGGTCATAGGGTAGCTCTATCTTTAATTTTTTAAGGAATCTCCACACTGTTTTCCAAAGCGGCTGCACCAGTTTACATTCCCACCAACAGTGTAAGAGGGTTCCCCTTCAGGAATGAGATTCTTAAGTGTAACTCTGTATTCAGGAGGGCTAGATGAGAAACCGATTACAAAATAACAAGATTAAAGTAACAAGTGAATCAATAATATTTCATATGAAATCAGCCATCTGCCAAAAACATCATATAAAATTCAGGGCTAAAAGGTCCTTCATACATCATCTGGTCTAATTCTCTCCCTCTGAATGAAAAAAATGAGGGTTCAGAGAGAAGAAGGAAATCACCAGAGTCATGCAGCTATTTCATGGCAGAGGTAGGAGTGCCTGCAACCAAAATCACACTTCTTGCTGAACTGGAGAGAAAATAACTGAGAAAGAAAGTGATCCGAGAATTACCATAGTTGCAAAAGAATAGAGGAGCCAGTCAGAATAAGGCTGAGGCAGGGGCACCTGGGTGATGCAGTTGGTTGGGCATCCAGCTCCTGGTTTCAGCTCAAGTTGTGATCTCAGGGTCCTGGGATTGCAGCCTGCATCAGTCTCTGCACTTAGTGTGGAGTCCACTTGGGATTCTCTCTTCCCTTTCCTCTGCCCTTCCCAGTCATGCGTATGCTCACTCTCTCTCAAACAGATAAATTTTGAAAACAAAAACAAAAAAACAAGGCTAAGGCAGATAAAGAGAGCTAAAACTAGACCATCAGTCAACCAGCAAACTGCCCACAAGAGAACTACTGAGCCTTCAGACATAAGAATCAGAAACTTTGCCAATGAACTTTTCAACTATGTCTAAAAGGCCTAAAAAATTAATAAAAAAAAATTTAAAAAGGCTTACTATAGACAGTTTCCAGCGTAATAGTCAGTGGCGTGGATGACACCAGGGTTGGGGGCCTGGCAGACCAACTGCTCATAATATAAAGAAACACATATGTCCTGACCATACTACCCACTGAGAACCACCTTTCATGAGTTGGCTCTTCTGTTACCAGGTGGTAACAGAAACCATCTGTTAGCACCTGGGATTTTCACAAGGAACCTTTTCCCTCTTACATGAGTCCTTGAAAAAACCAAGAATAGTCAACTTGGTGTCCACAAAAGTTACAGAGTGAGAGCAATAGATTCAAGGCACCACTATTTCCCGACAATTAGATAAAGGTATCATTTGAGAGATCCCTGGTCTATTTCCTTTCAAAGGAAATGGCAGGCTACTGAGCACAATTCATACTTTGAAATTAAAGTTGTCATTCAATAGCCAGGGGGAGCTTTCTGGAGGACTCTGCTACTGAGATCAAGGGAGGCTGAGTAAACACCCTATGTGTGCTTATCACTACGGGCACAGAAGTGTAAATGAGTGTGAAAGTTGCCTTTTGGTGTCAAAAGACCTGACAAGATTTTTTTTCCAAATGGGATTAGAATTATTAGTAAATTTGTTGAGCTAAGAGGCACTCTTTATCAGCTGTAAGTATTTTTAATTGGTTTCTAGGGAACACCTGTGTTAGGGTTATAAGCATCAAAGGTGATAAACAACTTAATTATCCTTCCAGAACCATTAGGAAAAAGTATCACTGTTGGTGAGCTTTCTTTGATGCCTTCTTTTGAAATGCCATCCTGCTACTATTGTGGGGCTATTTGTAGTTTATTTCCCAGGGCTTTGATTTTCCCTTCATAAATAGAAAAGGCAGTTAGAAGTAGATTAATGAAATTAATAACGTTTGCACTGATCAGATATATCTTCGGTTACTATTGGGATAGCTTCTCCTTGGAGAAGCAGCAAGTTAGAGAATCAGAAAACCTTGAGAGAATTTTTTTTTTTTTTTAAACGTAGGCTCTCTACCCAGCATGGAACCCAACATAGTGCTTGAGCTCATGACCCCAAGACCAAGACCTGAGCTGATATTAAGAGTTGGATGCTTAACCAACTGACCACTCAGGTACCCCAACCTTGAGACAATTTTGATGGATAGAGGCAAAGAGCATATGAGGAGATAGAAAGGTATGGGTTATGGCACTGATATCTTTATCATAATGATTTCCCAGAAAAAGGAGTTTCCAGCCTGGGGTGGCATTATAGAAGGGAAGGGAAGGGAAGAAAAGAATTTTGTGTTTTATTTCCAATCACTGTCTTTGAATTTTATTCATGAAGACAAGTGGAGACTTGAAGGCAGAGTGTGGTAGCCCATGCATTTGTTAGGTCAGACTCTCTGCTCTTAGTACCTTTCTTTCCTAAGATTCCACCTTGGATCATAATGATTTTTTCACTTTCTAGACTCTATTCAAATACAGTGTCCCTCAGAAAGGTTTTAAAAAATCACTAATGTAACAGAGAATAATAACCTTTCTGTAGGGAACAAGGAATAATTGGAAGTGGGATTTAAGTATAGGCCAAGGATGGACTTTCCTGAATTTACTTTTGCTCAGGACTAACACTGAGTTACTTGGCATTTTGGGTCCTGCCTCCTTCTCTTATTTTATTGTCACATGAAAAAAAATTTCTGGCTGTCACTTTCAACTCTTTGAACTAAGGTTATGTGGTTAGTCTTACCTGGAAGAAATTAATGAGAAACTATGTTTTGAGCACCTCAAGAAGTAAGGTACTGTGATGCCTGGGTGGCTTAGTCGGTTAAGTGGCTGCCTTTGGCTCAGGTCATGGTCTCAGGATCCTGGGATTGAGTCCCCTATCGGGGCTTCCTGTTCAGTGGAGCGTCTACTTTTCCCTTTCCCTCTGCCACTCCCCCTCTTCCCTCTCTCTGTCTCTAATAAATAAATAAACATCTTTAAAAAAAGAAAAGAAGTAAGGTACTATAGGTATTCAGGGGAATAGACTATAATCCTTTTAAAATACTTCATGTTTTTAAAATGTCAACTGGGATAAAAATCAGAGCTGGAAAGGGATCACAGGAAACTATTCCTGTCCTTTTACAAATGAGGAAATAGAGGCCTCTCTGGAAAAAAGCTATGAGCCCAGGCTCCTGGAGAATTACCCCATAGCCTGTCACTTGATTCTGCTGAGAGAAATCTCACACTGTGGTTGGGACTAGAATCATGTTAAATAACTGTCTCCACATGACATCTTTGGTATTGAATAAAAGGGAAACACAGTGGCCACCATCCTTTCAACCCTGCCTCAAATTGGCAATCTACCAAGTAGGCCAAACATTAATTTCCCAAAAACATTTTGAAGAATGGAATATTAAATACAATAAAAATGTCAGTTGGACATTAAAAATCAGAGCTTGGGGGGGGGGGAAGGATTTTCAAAGACCTCAAACTGAGAGTAGAGTGACTGAGTCGTCTCTTGGTCTGACTTGATTCAAAAGACTTCGGACCCTCTCTTAACACTGGAGGGTCTATTAACCTGAGGCTCTCGGCTGTGAGCCTACAGCAAGGCTTGTTTCCCTTCACACTTCTCTATACCTCCACCAATTTCCCCTTCTTTCCCTTCTACCACTGGTCAGCTTTAAATTCTATCTGAATGTTGATGAGAATTATTTGTTGAAGAACAAAAGGTCCAGCTATATTCGTTATATAATGCAAACTTTAAAAAGAGAGTGTGTGTGCATGTGTGTTTCAATCTTATGATTTCACATCTTATGTATTATGTTTTGGCTCCGGAAAGGCATTTAAAAAAACCCTGGTTATCTCAAACCAAATTGCCTCAGTCTGCAAACAAAGCGTTGTGTAGTAACTTTCATGCATTCTGCAAACCCCAGCACCTCTGCTTTGTTTCCTGTTTTCACCACAGTCCCACTTCTGAGACCTTTTCTAGAAGAGGCAGATGAGAAAAATCCTTCCTCCAGAGTCCCAGTCTAGAGAAAGACATCTTCCTGCCCTGGGTTCTATTATGTCAACAGGTAACCTGGGCAAAGACTATGAGTTTTGCAGTATTTAATTGGCAGCCAGTCCATGGCCAATCATATTTGACTATTTACCAATTTCTGTCAGCTGGTGCTGACGGTAGTCATTGACAAAGTTTGGGTTATGGGAATGTGATTACCCATAACCTCTTTGGTATTGAACCATGGCAGAGAAGACATAATGATTTTTAGAGCACAAAACTCATATTTGAGAATTCTGCATTTCCAGTATATCTCTCAAGCTTTCCACAAGCCCTTCTCATACCCTAAATACAACAAAGAGATGTAACAGGAGTTCTGTAGTAACTATTGCTCTTACAATGACTTTATACCCTTAGAATATTTGCCCTGATTTATTTATGAATTTGTTGTATAAAACAGTCCTTATCTACTATTACTAAAATTATTACCATTAATAGAAAAATATTATCTTCTTCCCAGCCAGGCTTGAACTAGGGCTTCAAATTGAGCCCCAATACCTGCAGGCAAAGCTGCAACCCAAAGCTGGCTATGGAGATCTTTTATCTTTATTATCTTATTTTTCTGGCACCCTCTTCTCATTTTTGCCCCTGAATGGCTAATAGCACCCTCGTGGTAGCTTCTGATCAGTGTCTGACCTCTGTAAACTGTTCCTGTCACTAACATCACCCCACCTCCATTACTGGATCTTGCCAGGTCATCTGTCTGAGCAAACTTTAATATTCTGTGTTCCTTTTCTTCAAGATCTTATAGATAACCAGTAAGAGATTTAATACACTGGAAAATGATAAGATTACTTAGGCAATTTAATACACCGGAAAATGATAAGTTTACTTAGGTATAGCCCATAAGAGTATGTACTTTAAAGTCCAACTGTAATGCCTGAAACATTATATTGTAAATAATTAGGGCCTAATCAAGCAGAACTATTAGTATTATATTGTTATTGTCATCAACATCAGCAACCGCTTACAACTGGAATGATCATTACCTTCCCCAGGAATTATAGTTTTTCTACAGGACTTCAATGAGTTTACCCAACAGAATGATATTTTCTTTGTCATCTAGCTGGCCAAGGTGGGGGGGGGAACATGGTCTTGCTGAGATGTTATCTAACCTTCTAATTCTTCTGCTGTCCTGCACTGAAAGCACCCAGCCTGGTTCAGTCACAGTTGCAGGCAGGGCTGGGCAGCACACAGCAGACAAATAACGGGCCAGGTGGTTTGGATAGGAGGAGGCCACTTTGAGTATCTCACTTCCTCTCCTCTCAGGAGCCATATGAGCAGTGCAGCTCTGAAAGTCTCAGGTTCCAAAGCCGAGATTCATAATGTGTATTAGAGCTCAGTATAGGATGAGCATATAAGAAGACAAAGATTTTCCTTCCTCTGATTTAAGCCCAGCAGTCTTAATATTCCATACAACAGAGTTTGAGATAAATGATTCCTTTTTAATGTTTGTGGAAGAGCTGGGCAAATGAACACCCTTTTCCTAATCCTCAAGAGTGGCACAAGAATTGGCATCTCCTGAACCATTTATAAGTGAAGCTAAACAGAGTGGTGATAACATTTCTTGTTCAGACTGATTGTGGGGCTGCCTTTCCCATTTCTGGTGCAGTAACTGAGCCTCATCTGTCTGCAAAGATGCTAACACTGAGCCATGAGCCAAATTTGAATGCTTTCCTGACTTTGGCTACTACTTTGTTGTGTTGGCCCTAAAATAGAACATATTTCTCAAGTGAGTTAATGCCTACTTACCACTTTGTTGTAATGTTTAATTATCATAAATGACCCTTAATTGTTTAATTATTAGATCAAAGGGAAGATAAGAACTTGCTGCAAGCAAAATAAAAGACCAAGCCTCTCTCTGTATAAAAAGGCATATAACATATGCATATATGTACCATACATGTACCTATAAATCTAGAAGTATTTTATATGAGCCTTTATTTATAAATCTATTTTTGCATATTTTTAGATATATCAATCAGCTTGTGCTAGGTTTGATTCAGTGGTCATATATGTGGACTGCAAGAGAGATGCTGCCCAGAAAAGGAAATGGTTTGGTTGGCTCAAAAAGTGAATTCCCTTTAATAACACTGTTACTAAGGACTGTCACTAAAGACTGCTCTGCTGTTGACCCTATCCCCTTGTTGCTTTCCTCTTTGAGAAAATAATTCACACTGTAGTGAGAGCGTAGAGTGACTGCACTGCACATGGTACCAATTCAAGGTGAAGAGAGAGTGGTCCCATGTAAATAAGGTTTCTTAGCTGGAGTCTGGTACTTACTCAAAGGAAGGACTGATTCTTTGAGGAAATAGGAGGAAAGGAATATTCACTTAAGTTCTCTCTGATTTGTGAACAGCACCTTCCAGTCTTAAAGGAATATTGATCTCTCTTTTCACAAGAGGAAGACATATGAGACCTGAAAAATCCAAAGCTGTTCTAAGAATGTGCTCTTCTTAAAACTGAATCTTTTCAGAGAAGCTGTTCCTTGTGGACCATTTCTCAGATGTACTCACAGAAGGCATTGGGAAGCTGGGTTCAGTGTTGAATAATAATAGCTCCGGTTAAATGAGCACTTACTATGTGCCGGGTGTTTTACTTGTATTTATCTATTTATTCCTTACAATGACCCTATTAGGGGTATCCTGTTTCTATCTGCATTTTATAGGAAATATAAAATGGATAAGAAACTAGGTATGGAAAGGGTAAGTAACAAGTCCACTGTCACACAACCAGTAAGTGGCAGAAGCAGATTTGAACACTGGCAGCCAGACTCCAGATCCTATCACTTTAATTCCACCACTATACCAGTACACCTTGCATTGGTTTGGGAATAATGCTGAAGGTTTCAAAAACTCAGAATAATTACGAAAAATCAGTTGATTCTCACTGATTTTGAGTGTTCTTTGTTGCTTGTGGAAAGTCTTGAAAAATGTCAATGGAGAAAATGAAAACAGCAATAGCATCAACAGTTCTGGTGAAACCAGTGTCTCATTGTGACTCAACCCTTAGGAACAAGTCAAGACCCCTGTTTTCCCTTGCTTGGCACTGAATACTGCAGTAGAGGCAGGAGGCACAGTGGAGGTTAACTCGGGTAAGTGTGTTTAACAGCTCCCACTGCTGGGGCTCATTAATCACAAAGGAAGCCGACTTCACAGAAATGGTTACGAGTCACCTAGGAAAGAATTGGCTAATGATACTAGTCTCACATTCCCAAGCCTAGAGGTAACTTACACGTTCCCTTCAGAGGACTATTTTAGTGCTGCTACAAAACTGTTAGGGCTGTTAAAAAAAAGACAATTGAATATATTTTCTTAGCTGCCTTGTACCATCATATGTGTACTTGATATTTTGAAAAAAGACTTGAGATGTCGTAAAACCCCCAGGAGGATTATATAATAATCCCTTTTCTACAAAGTCCTCCCTAATTGTCTTCCCAATGTCTGAGGTTACTCTACTCATTTGAAAATTACTTCATTTAGCAAAGGACATTTTTATAAAATATATGGCCTGCAAAGCTAGCCTTACCCCAAGAGGAAAAGGGAGGATGCTTCCTCATATGCTTGGGGAAGGACTTTTCATGTATTCTTTCAGTAGCGTTACATGGAGCAGCTGCTATGTCTGGATGACTACCTAGAAGCTGATGGAAATAAAGGGATAGATGGCATGGTCCTTTTCTTGAAAAAGACTTTGGAGTAATATGTGCAATGATCAGAAGTGATCAGCTAAATACAAATAGTGGAACAAGACTTGCTGTCACATAGACATGGTTGATGTGTTGCTACCAAGTTGTCTGGACCATCCTCATTTGTTACCTCTACTCCAGTCTCTTTGCTGAAAAAACAAACAAACAAACAAACAAACAAGCGAACAGAGGAAGATAAAATCAAAGAAAGAACACCACAGAAAGGGTTTTAAAGACCAACTTATTTCAGAGCTCAAGCTTCAGTACTCATTTTGATACATGAACAAGTCATACAAGAGCATGTTTACAAAGGTAAAAGTAATGAGAAAGAATTTCTAGAAAGGAGAGAAAAGATGAATTGGCTGTGTGGTACACCAAAAATATCCCACCAAACAAATACTTTGTAGGTAAATAAGTTAGATTATGTATCCACATCTCCCACGTACTTGGCTAAATTACCTCTATAAAGCACAGCCTCTCTGAGCTTCAGTTTTCTTATATAGGATTAACAATACCTGGCCTAATGGGGGAATAAAAGGAGACATAGCTATGACATACTCCATAACCAGATTCTTTTTGAAGGAAACTGACTGAGCACATAGACCTTTAACCTTTAATTACCTTTTTTTTTTTTTGAGAGATTTTCTTTGTTTGAGATGACATGGAAATAGAGAGTATGTTTCTATGATGCTAAGTGATTTCTTACCCAAGGAAGCTGGAAACATTCTTTTATCAGACATCTGGCCTGCACTACTTCCAGTTCTTTCTGTCTTTCCTCTCTGTAGCTCTAGCCACTACTGTGGTGATGAGTTCTACATGGTTTCAGGCTCAGCCTGATGGGGATATGCTCTATACCCTTACTTTGTATATCCCGCCAAAGGTTAATGCAGAAGTTCAGAATGCCGCAGGACCCTGCTAGACACCCAGGCAAATACAACCTGGAAATTCAATTGAGGTAGCACCCACTATGGGATTAAAATTTGACCAGTGGTAACAAGAGTCCATAAATTTATGTTTCCCTTTTCTTCCCCTAGAGATTATCCTGAGAAGCAATTACATGGCTTCTCAGAGGATGGCCTTGCAACATCAAGCACTAAGTTGAACATAGCAGTAGCCGGTTTGATCAGCATTCTTGTATTTTCATCTATCCTTCTATGCTGAAGGGAACCAGGGCTAAGAGAATTGATACCAAAGTGACTCCAGAAAGCAGCCATTCAGGAGAATATTTTGGATATGGGTTAGAAAGACCCTAATGCCACCAGAAGATGTAGTCATAGGTAACCCCTGTCATGTAGTGGCATTATAATAACTAAGACTTCTGCTTGTGGGTAATTGGGCTGAGATGCAGGTAGTAAATGAGGGGTCCATGGTAGTTAAAAGCAGGGTAAAATGATAATGATAGAAATTATGAAATAGATATGCCTGCTGTTAACTGAACTGGAAGACTTAGAAAGTAAAAGATAAACTCAGGAAAACCAACTGTCAACTCAAACTAAGCTGTGAAAGCCATAAATCTTCTGTAGCACCTTCAGTGGAAATGGTCATGTCCCAGAAACATAGGGAAGACCATGCTGAAAATCAAGCCCAGAATCTAATTGTAAGGATGGCAAAACCACAAAGGAGAGTGAATATGCAGCCTCAAGAAATCTCCTATATTAAAGTGAGGACCTTGGCAGGAAATGAGAGGAAGGAAATATTTACTCGAATCAGACTGAATTTTAAGCTCCCACGGAACCCTCACAGACCCTTACTAGAGGACAGAAGTGGCCACCTGCCTAGAGACTATACAAGGACTTCCCATAAAGCAAGTGCCTCATAAAATGATAATTCTTTCCTTAAGATATGCATGCCCCCAGCATCCTTCATAGCTTCTAAACTGTTGACTAAGGTGAAGTCTCAACCTAGCCCAAGCTCTACTCCTGGAAGGAATAGCTTACATGCCAAAACAGTTGCAGAAATTTGCTAATATGATCTAGTAATAATAGAGACTACACGTGTAGGAATGCAGCTTGAGGGTCTTCAACAGGAGTGAGGAGATCAGAATGTAAGGATAGAGGAGAATTTACTGATATGGGATACATGTCCATGACTGGGATTTAATGTCTTACAGAGAACCCCTGGAAGCAGCTCTAGTAGTCTGTTGTGATGTGTCTTGAAGCTTGGTAAAGAGAATACTATTATCAACTAGTGTGGCAGAAAATCATAGTCCATCACCCACTTTCCTGATCTAAATACATTCATGGACCCAGAGTTCAGTAAATAGTGGGAAGCTCGGTATCCCTTGAGAAAGGACTCTTCAGTATAACCACAAGCGTATACAGGACACTTCTCTGATTCTTCCTATGGCCTGTGACCATTTGTTAGAGTAACTCTTACACTGTTGAAAGAGGAAAACTCAGGCCCTTTAAAGCCTATTAGATGAAGAATCATGGCTGAAATGATACCGAGGGATCTGAAGTGCCATCAAGGATCTCCAGTTAGAGTGGAAGCTCATCTGAGCTACATTATCACAATGGAGTTTTGGCACAAGGTTATCTCATGGTGGGTACAAAGTATTCACATACTAATCTTGAGGTTATTTCTTATATTCTCAGTGTATCATTGGGATAAATATATTTATCAGCTGATTGAACCCTCACACTAGTTCCCAGCTCAGTGGTATAAGGTTTATTGTGGTAGGAACTGCCTATATCCCTGCCTAAGATTGTAAATCAAAAGCAACATTGCATCCTGGGTAGAATTACATAAGTTGATGGCATTATCAGACTTGAAGGATACAAATGTGGTGGTCGCTGTCATATCCCTGGTTCAATTTACCTGTCTGGCCCTGAATAAACCTGAGGAATCATGATGAATGGTACAGAACTATCATAAATTTAACCCAGTGGTCACCCCAATCACATCTGCTATGCCAGATGTGTTATCGTTTTTTGCAAGTGGATTAAAAGGGTCTCTAGTACGAGGTATGAGGCAGTGAATCTGGTGAATGTGTTGTTCTCAATGCCCATAAGGAGAAAAGATCAAAGGCAGCTTACATTCACACTGCAGGGACAGCAACTCCCTTGAGAAATTTATACTTTCTGTCCCTACAATCTCAGGGTCCTGATTTCCACTGTAGGATGGAGAAGTGGGAGGGACACTTCTACAGGTACACAGAAAAGTTTCCACTGAACTTGAACTACCCATTATGGACTCTTCATGCCAGTGAGCCAGCAATGAAGAAGGGAGTTATCATATAGGCAATTGTAATCAATATTGATGACAAAGTGGAGTTAGGGCTACAGCTACAGAATATGGCCACAGAGGAATATGTCCATAGGCAGCTTTCTTGATTATGCATACTTATTCCCCGACTCACTCCTCTTGCCCCCACTCCAACTCCCAGCAAACTGGGAAAATAGCAACACAGAAGCCTTTGCCTCAGGCTCCCCTTTCAGGAGAACCCAGGCTCAGGTTGTTGTCCTGCTGGTAGGTTCAAATGTACTTAGTTGCTGGGAAAGAATGTTTATTCCAGGCACTTTACACATTTCATTCTATTTAATCATCATGATAATCTTGAGAGATAAAATAATTATTTTTATTTTCCAGATAAAAAGACAGTTTTAGATCAGTTAGGCATTTTGCCAAAGAACATCCAACTTAGGAGTAGCAGAGCCAGGTTTTGGCCCCAGGGAAGTGTCTAACTCTGAAGTTCAAGTTCTTTCCTGTACATCTTAATGCCTAGATCAGTGATGATAAAAATGAGGACTCAAAAAGAAGATAATTCCTTCTATCATTTTGTTAACTACCTTTGCACTGTTAGTGGTTTTAATTTTTCCTTTTAATATGCAATTTATTATACAGTGTATTTCTATACAGGAGAATATTGTAGTAATGTTAAAGAAAATAGTAGGTTTCCATCGTTCTGAAACATGTGGTAGAGGAAATCAAAGTGCTCTTTTTAGCAAGATCTAAAAAGTGAATATAGAGATAAAGTAAAAAGATCATTAAATTTCTTCTCCTTGAGGAAATAATTTGCTTCTAAATAAATTCAGTACAATAAAAAACATGAGTGAAGAAGAAAAATGTGAAACCTTATCATATAATTTTAAGTTTGATATGTCACCAAATAAAGTAAGTGGTGGTAGAGTGGAAAGAAATACAATCCATAAAGGAAGTGAGAAAGGTTAAAGAAGTCAGCAGTAATTAAATGGTGACTGAAGCTGAATTGAAATTGATCTGTACTAGCTGAAGGCCATTCCTGTCTTTTAGAGTGTTATACACCAGTCTATTTTGATATAAAAATGTGTCATTTCTGAGCCCAGGTCACTAATTCAGGACAGCAGTGGATTCTCAGTACACACATTCTGATATTTCACACCTGCTGGCAGAGATTGAAATAGCTAAGATACGTTAATAAGGCTTTGTGGGACTTTGAGCCCTAAGAGCTTCATTGGTTTGCTAGCTGTTCATGCTTGTGGTAGCCAAAAGCACATTGACTCAATCCAATGCAAATAGAGGTGAAAGTGGCAACTCAAGCTTTTAGCTGACATGGCCTCGGATGGATGCTCATGTATCCTCAGGGTTATATCTGCTCAATAGGAACTTAGATAACAGCAGGAGGCTGGAGAAGTGTGTGCTCTACTTAGATTCTGTTCTGGTGTTGCCACTCAGTGTTAAGCTTTCTTATGTAACACATCTAATAGGAAACAATACTGCCTGTTGTTTATAATTTTTATTGTGAATGCTAACATTATAAATCATCAATCATTATTATTAGAGATAATGACAGTGACTGCCCTTTATTCAGTGCCTACTATATTCTAGTTCTGTTTTTTAAAGATTTTATTTATTTATCTGAGAGAGAGAGAGAGAGAGAGAGAGAGAGCGCAAGCATGAGAGGGGAGAAGGTCAGAGGGAGAAGCAGACTACCTATGGAAGTCAGGAGCTGGATGCAGAACTCAATCCTGGGACTCTGGGACCATGACCTGAGCCGAAGGCTGTTGTTCAACCGAGCCACCTAGGCACCCCTATACTCGTTTTTTTTTTTTTTTTTTTAATGTAAATTGCTGTACTTAGAACCTTAGAAGGTAGATGCTATTGTTCTCACTTTCTTCATGAGGAAACTGAAGCTCAGAAGGAATAAGTAAATTGCCTAAAATGAAGGCTGAGATTGTAAATCAACTGAGACTCTTCTCTGCTTTTTCCATTATACAACATGGCTGCTGATTTATTTCAAGGCATCTAAATAAGCAAGGGCAGACTTTAATAAAATCCTTCATGTTCCCAGAGAATGTGTGACAGAGTAGAATGAAAGCATATATTTGTAGTGATGAGTAAATATAGCCGTGGGTGAATCAATAATGGCAGCAACAAAAATAGATTTTGGTCCATAATCCTTATCAAATAATGTGGAAGATGCATGGTTAAACATAGAAGGCCTTTCATTAATTGAACACATATGTTGAGTGAGTTCTAGGTGTTTGGGTTGTACTAGATGATAAAGCTAGGAAAAAGAAAAAAGCAGTGAAATTATAAATGACATTTTTATACGCTTTCATGCTTTAGTAGTAATCATCAAATCAGAATGGCATTATGCTGTGGTAACTTCTCTAATTTTTAGCAGTCTAATATATAAGGTAGTCTGGGGTGGGTATTTCAATCTGAATGAAATTCATAGATCTACATTTTGACTCTAAACGTAATTATTAGTTCAGAGAACCATGGAAGAAATGGACAGTTTATCACCAAACCCATTCTCTCTTCTTCCTGAGTACTTAGTTACTACATAGTTAGGCTAGATTTCCCAGCATTTCTTGCAGTTGGATGTGACCATATGACTAACTTTTAGCCAATAGAAAGTGAGTAGAAGGTTGGACACCAATTCTTCTCCTGGTCCAAAGGTGTAGCCACAGCTTTTCTCCATGCTTCTTCCTCTTTCCCCATCTTAATGCAGGTGGATCTAGTGACTGTAAGGCCATGTATTAAAGATAGCAGAGCCATGAAACAGAAAAAGCCTGTAATCCTGGGTGAATACATGCAAGGCAACCCTCTCAGGAATCCTACATTGCACCTTTATGTGAGCAAGAAATAAAGTTAAGACACTAAAATTTGAGGATTTATTATAGTTAGTACTACTCTAATACTAATGCTAACATATATTCAACAGATATTTGAGTACTGTTGCATAATTTAATTCCCTCTTACCTAAGAATATTTTAACGTGCAGATAATATGATTGTATTATTACATATATATTTCTCAATTTCAGTAATCAGTAATGTATGAGCTATTTTTCATCACATTTGACTTTTTCTCTTATTTTGAGCTTTTGTTTGGACATTTGTTTTGTCCTTCACTAGGATTCTCTGGCAAACAGGGTGATAAAAGGTTTTTTTGTGTGTGTGTTTGTTTGTTTGTTTTCATCAGAGAGAGAGAATAAGCACAAGCAGGGGGAGTGGCAGGCAGAAGGAGAAGCAGGCTCCTTGCGAGCCTGATGATGCGACGGTGCAGGACTTGATCTCAGAACCTTAGGATTATGACCTGGAGTGGCAGGCAGAGGGAGAAGCAGGCTCCTCGCTGAGCAAGGAGGCTGATGATGCGATGGTGCAGGGCTTGATCTCAGAACCTTAGGATTATGACCTAAGCTGACTATAGCCACTTAACCAGCTAAGCCACCCAGGTGTCCCAAATGCCAGAGAGAAAGGTAAAGTTGAGAATTTAAAGTTGATGGCTAATGACGGAGAAATTCTGTGGCATGGAAAGAGACTTGCAGTATTTAGTTTGGCTACTTCAGACTAATGAAAAGAACACCAGTATCCTGGAAAAACATAGTGGAGACTGACCTAAAGGAACATAATGTGAGATCCCCTGACTGAATCCTGAACATTTCAAAGGAAATGGCTTCATTCTGTCCATTCATTCAGATAAGCTGAACCACATCACCATGTGAGAGGCAAGACGATGCATGACCGCTTGGCCCCTCTCAATCTAGGAGCAGCTAGGTGTTGGCAGAAAAGACATGGATTTTGGTGTTAAATCTAAGTTTGGATCCTTACTTCTTACTTGCTGTGGTGCTTTTAAAGTACTTTGAATTTTAGTTTTCTCACCAGTAAACAGGGAATGAGAACACCCACCTCTCAAAAACACTGTGAGGTTTAGAGGCAATGTTTTCAAAGTGCTAACAAACAAAATACCTCAATATATGATAGTATTAGATTTATTATTAATTGTGCTTATTGTGTTTGTAAAGAGCACACAAAGCTTAGACCATTTTCATCAAGGTATAATATACAACAACTAAATGTTTGGGCTATTGATTTTATGGTTTCCTTTCTCATTAAGTTTATCTTATTCCATATCATTCAGTACTTAAGGCAAAATCCTGACAATTATTTCTAGTAAAGTTTTGAAAATGTAATTCAATAAAAAACTTCTCAGGGTGCCTGGGTGGCTAAGTCATTAAGTGTCTGCCTTCAGCTCAGGTCATGATCTTGGAGTCCTGGGATGGAGCCCCACATTAGACTCCCTGCTCAATAGGAAGCCTGCTTCTCTCTCTTTCACTCCCCCTACTTGTGCTCTCTCTCTAGCTATGTTTCTCTCTGTCAAATAAATAAATAAAATCTTTAGAAACAAAAAAAACCCAACTCAGGTGCTTTTGATAGCTAACACATAGTGTTGTTTTCTATATATGTTTAATCCTGTATTCTGTTTGACTCTCAGTGATTATTTGTATCCCTCTGTTTTCACCAAGATAATAACTACCTTTTCTCAAAGGAATGGAGACCTTTTTTGTGTTAAAGAACTACTTTAAGTACCCTCAAAACAAATAATACATTATATATTAATTTAAAAAGGCCATTTTTCATATTCTGTTGGAATCCTGATTTCATACAAATTTTGATAGTTTTTAAAAAAATAACTTAAGAATTATAGGCAAACACTGTCTCAAGGGGGAAGAAAACCAAGGTGTTTCTTGATTTTAAAGTTGTAGTACATAGTGAAAAGGAGAAACAGTGTAATCATCTTTTTAAAATAAAATCCATTATTTTATTGTGGTCTAAGGGGAGAAAAAAAAAGAACTACTTCAAGAACCATTGAGAGAGAAGGGTATTTGTTGCTGTCACTGCTCAAACTTATGCAGTTGTCAGTATCACAAAGGAAGTAAATAAACCTCATGTAAAAGATGTAGATGCAATGAATGGAGGTTAATTTATATCATATGCATATTTAATATCTCTACAGTTGTAGAGTAACACTAGCCAAATTAGTGAAAGAAAGGACAAAGAATAAGGAAGGCCCTTTTTTTAATTCTCCACATGTCACCAAGTGAATATATTCTAATAGTCCCGTGACCTGGAATTTACCACAGACAGGGGAGAACAGTAGGTTTGGTTTGGGCATGGTGTAATTTTAGAATGCAAACTTTCTTGCATTACATAATTTTAGAAGAAAAGCTTTCTTAAAGCCAGAACTGTCCAGTCTTACAGATGCTTTAAGCTCTTATTATCAGGGCTTATTGCTTTATCACCCTCAGTGGGTGTGCCACACCAACTTATTGTGAACTGTCAACCATGGTTACCATTAACTGCTGGTATTGAGGGGACCAGGAAGTCTTACCTTGCCCACCAGCCTGGATCTTACCCCTGACCAGTGGAAGAACAATGGAGGTGTGAAGGTTTTAATGCACAGGAAGTAAATCATATTAGTAATAACAGAAGTGCAGTGGTTTCTCTCTCCCCCTCCACCTTCAACTGCTCTGGAAAGGCACTTCTGCTGTACATCTCTTTGGAGAGCACTGGTGATCTGAAGAAATGCTTCCTCTTGAAAGAACCCTTCTTATTCACAGTGGAATACTCTTGAATTTTGCAGATCGTCAAACGCACACAAAAAGTTTTTTTTTTAATAGTTGAGGAAATAAGCCTAAAGAAAATGTGTACCTAATCCTATTAGCTGACTTAATATAGAATTATTAAAAGCCTTGATATACAGGATTTAACACAATCTTTCTAGCAGGGTGTGATGTAATCTGTTTTTGTTCCTCAGCTAGCAGATGGCTTACCTTTAAGTAATTTCCAATATGTTAGGAGATCAAAAGCCATCCTCTCACCACCGAGGCAGTAATCGTTCTTCTCTGCTGGGGGTTGCTTGGTCTTGTGGTAGGGATATGCAAAGGCTCCTGGCATTTCCAAAGATAGAAGGGCGACATTTCTTTAGACTTTGAAGTTAATAATCCTTCAGAAGTTAAAAAACTGAGGGATTTTTCAAAACCCTTTTTATGTTCTATATGCCATGTGCAAAAGTAAATATCTGTAAGAAATCACTGAGGGCTGGTGCAAAGCTTGGAAGAGTGCTGTACAATCTCCCAAGTCATGGACTGGTGCAATCTGTTGCTGCTGAGGGTGTGAATAGGTTGTGCTTCCATCAAGTAGCTCTGTTTGGAGGATGTGATGTCTGTGTTGAATGTTTTAAGAATGATGCTAGAAATAAATTCAGTCAAATTCATTGCCTGTGTTGCCATTGATGAACTGGAGCAGTGGCATTATGACAGACCTCTCCCTGCCATCCAGATATGACTCTTTCTAAGGCTGTGAGGCTTTCAACTGCCTCCTCACACAATTGTCTTGTTGTTGGAAATGATCTGTTGGTGAAGAGAGAGGGTAAATTTGCATTCAGGATTCTGTTTGATCTTTACTACTAGAGAGAAAAGTATTTTGTATCTCAACAGTTTAATATGCTTCTAATGGACCCAGAGCCCACAGTCATTTTTGGTAAAATTTAATTTGTATTTACATAATGTGCTGCATGATAGAACCCTGCTAAATTTTGAGTGCTGGCATACCTAAGTTTCTCAAGTTTTGTTACCACCTTTGCTTAAGGCACTTGCCTTTGATATAGAGAGGTTTCATTTTATTCTTTGGACCAGTTATTTTCATGCTACTTAAAATGAGAGAAAAGTCTCAGTACAAAAATATATTTCTAGCCACACAGGGAGCCCTAAGATTAGATCTCCTCTTAGAGATAAAATGGATTGTTTTAACTTAAATGACAGTCCCCTCTACTAACACCTCTTTTTTCTTTTCACCATTTTGGTTTATGCATTTGATGGCTAGAATGTTGACAGGAACTTGATGGATAAATGAACACCTTATAGTCATCAAGAGGGATAGAAGGGGAAAATATGAAACAGAATTCCAGAGGCATGTGCAAAAGGCTTGCAGGCATCAAGTTGCATTTGGAAAGGAAGTAAGAGCAAATGGCATGGGACAAGAAAAATTAGGAAGCGGGAACTTGAAATGCCCTGATATCATTTTACCACAACACAGAAAATCACACACATATACAGACTACCTATTTTCCCAAACAGATTCGACAAACTGGAGCTCTAAGTAATATCTACTTTCTGTTCTGACCTCAAAGTCTTCAGAAGATTCTTCCCCCTGCTATTCTACAAGGTGTATTTCCCTTTTGAGAATTTTCTGCTATTTTAAGTACCTGGAAATAACTGATCTACAGAATAAATGAAACCTCTTCATATTAAAGGCAAGTGCTGGTAAGAGTTAGGTGAATGATTTATAATGACTCATACAAATCTCCCAATGTTCATTGAGCTCATTCCTTCTTTCCAGAACAATTTCAACACCATTGCTTGCAATACTCCCTGGAATCTCTTTTCTTGTCCATGAAAACTATTGCTATGCTTTCTTCTCTTCAGGATTAAAGGAGGACCCATAGTTTCTTTAACCACACTTCATTTAAGGCCTCTCACTTCTTTGTGAGTCTCTCCCAGGTTCACTACATTCATTGTGAATGAGGGTATAGGATGTGGTCATTCAAGATTGAGGCTATGGCAAGCCATCAGATTATCCTTTCTTTAGTCATATATCTAAAGATAGTCTCACTTTGAATGGAATGTCTAAAACCTAATCATTAATGCCTGAGGAGTTGGGAAAAGTAAAATTTGGAAAGTCAGTGATTCTGTCAGCTTGGATAGTAATTGCCATCCTCTGTGATGAGAGAGGTAAATCAGTTCTCATCGGACAGGGTGAGATTGGGAGAGAAGTGGAAGGATAGTCATGTAAAACAAAAAATCAAGCATAAAAAGAAAACTAGCATTATTTCTCAGTTATTCAGCATTGTCATAAGTGCTGTTAAGGAAAAGCAGGATCTGTAACTTGCTCACTTTCAAAAATTGCTTAACACTGAAAGAATAGTTGCTTAGTTCCTCTCCTACCCCCACCCAAAAGAGAGGACTCAAGGCTTAAAATTTCTGGGCTTCCTGTTGGAAGAAATAAATGAGTAAGAGGCTGAGGGAGAACTCTACCTTTGGCTTCCATTCCTTGCAACCAGAGCTGATCTCCTATCCCCCCATTTGTCTTCAAGGAAGTTACAATTAGCAGTTATTAGCCAGTGCCTAATTATTCACCTTTCCTCCCCCATGGGCATATGCCCCCACATCCCTGCTGCACCTGAACTATAGTTAATCAGTGAATCCATAAATCAATAGTGGATAATGCTAAATTGATTATATAAGATGTATGTTGGATAATTAAGCATCTAGTTTTGAAACATTGGATAATTTTAGATCATGCTCTAATGTGACAGCTCATAAGAAAACTGTGATAATTCTCAGAGTTCTGGTTCTTGGGAAAAAAATATTGCATAAACACCAGCTCTCTTTTTGGCCCCTCAAGGCATAAGAATATTCTATCTCGAGCCAGGGTACAGAAACATATCTTCTCCAAGTGATATTATCTTATAGAGTGCTGACAATTACCAACCCTCTTCTTCCATGTTCCTGTATCACAGGCCAGGGAATAGGTTAATTTCCTTTCAACTCTGGACTCAGAATATGGATTCTTGTTCTTTTGTTAAAAATACTGGGAAAAACCACTACCTGTAGTGAGTGCAGAATCACAGTGCTAAGAAGGACCTTTGGAGGTCAATAAATTCATCTCTCTGCCTTTCTGTAGGACTGTGCCCCTTGCCACCCAGTTGAGAACTCCTGGGATTTTGAGGCAGTGTAGGATGAATGTGGGATATCTTCTGACTCCAGCACACAGTCAAAAACTCAGCCCAACAGTGAATCCACAGTACTTTCTGTCTTCCTACTGTGCCCTGAGTAAAGACTTTTCACTTCATACATCATTCACAACTTGCTACAGGGATTTCACAAAGCCAGTACATACCCTTTACACAAAGAAAAGAAGAAAAAGAACAGGTCTAAAGAAAAAGGAAAGAAACAAAGATGTGTCTGCCAAATGTAGCATTATCAACATGGAAATTAACAAGGCACAATGTAGTTGGGGATATTAATCAATTAAACAAATGGAGTTTCTCATTCTGTTCACACATTTGAATAAATCTAGAGAATTTCAAAGTCACAGATAGTAAGGCAATTTCATTTCCTTCCTGGGCTCTGGTGCCCTAAGGAGCAAGGCAAAAGAAGTTGGAAATTGGAAAGCTACCCTTTCCCTAGAGAGATCTGGTAGACAGATGCTAAGTTAGTCCCATCCTGCTTACAGAATCCCAGGGTCCTAGAGGAGGATGCCATGCAGAAGCGTGAGAGATAGTGTCAGTGCTGGGTGTGCTGCCCTCCAATGACCAAGGGAAGAGAACCCAAAGCACAAGAGAGGAAGGGACCCCTCATTTGAGTCTTTGAATGTTCCAAGCCAGATTTCCCACAAAAAGGTGAAAGAACAACTTATTTATTGCTAATGCCTAAGGGATTTTTCTTTTTCCACAAGGTGATGTCTATGAGCATCAAGATTATTTTCTGAGTAACTAATAGTTCTACTAAATTGTAATTGGAACCCCCATTCTAATATTATTGTAATATTATACTCTATCGTATCATATTATATATACTGGTTGGGCATCATAAAAAATTAATGGACAGATCTGCATGGAAGAAATTGAGATTTAGTCAGAAAAATTAATCACAGAGTCATTAGTTTCCAAGTAGTGAATTTAAAAAAACTACTGGATAGGTCATTTTCATTATCTTTTCCTCTTGAGAAATAAAAAAATATTTCTGAAGCCTAATATGCAAAATCTGGGACTACAAAGCTGGTTTTGTTATTACTGAGTCATCTGAGGCACCAGTAGCTCACTCTGTTTTTTTCTCCACTAACATTCACCCATGTCCTTTTCCCTAAGACTATGTGAAGAAATGAGGGATGGGTTGTTTTCCATGTTTTGGTCCTAGACCAAACTTAATGGTAGTTCTTTATAAAGGCAATGTAGCTTGCTTAGTTTAGAAACCAAAGAGAAATCCTTTAGATAAAAAGTTTTATAGGGCTTTATGGGTAGCTTCATTCAGTCTTTAAGACTTCCCTCAGAAGTCTTTAATAACTCTCTGGTTCTTTTAATGAAAGCTTTCCTTAACAAAGATACTTTTACTTTAAAAATACTAACTTTTTAAATTTTAGACTTTTAAATACTAACTTGGAAGATACAGAGAAGATATTGAAAATCAATTGAAGAACTATAGGCATGTTGCCTTACTGTGATTGCTAGATATTTGGAAGAATTCCTGCCAGAATTGTGCTAGATTTATAAAGATTTCCATAGTAGTGTTTGTATTCAGACCATCTTTTGTTTAAAGCACTGAAACAGGCTTAAGGGGGTATGCAGGAGACAGACATGGTTAGGACAGTTTTTTTTTTGTCGTTGTTGTTTTGTTTTTTTAAACTTTGACAGCAGAGTGAGTGGTTCCCCAGGGGTCATTACCTTTCCCCCCACATGTATCACTGAGGGAAAAGTTAAAGTCTTGGAAGGTGAGCAGAGGGCTGTCCAACTTCCTGGGATATGAGAGGAGGAAAATAACACTGAAACCCAGCTGTTTTCTGTTAGTGTTCCCATCAGCGCTCCCAACCTAGACTAATAGGAACAGGTGTTTGTAATGTGCACCATGCTCTATCATTAGGGTCTTTTTTATAAGGTCACTAATCCATTCATGAAGGCTCTGCCCTCATGAGCTAATCACCTCCCAAAGGTCCCACCTCCAAATATTATCTTGGGGTTTAGGTTTCAATATATGAATTTGGAGAGGATACAAACATTCAGTCTATAGCAGCAGTGTATTTTTCTTCAATGAACATGCAGTAAAAATCAAATAATAAAAGACCTTGCTGATAATAATAAAATAGTTCAAAAACCCAAGAACATACCCATAAGAAATTTTCAAGACTTATATGAAAACAAGAATTTTTAAGTAAATGAAGATATATACAATGTTCATAGAGGAGAAAACTTCCTGTAGTTTAATATCTCAGTCATGCCTGCAGAAACTTGGCTTCAAGTGTGAACCAGCCATCTGTGGTCCGCCCCATCATGGGAGAGCAATGCCAGCTCTAGGGTTCAGAGTAGGTCAGCCTCAGACTACAGAAGAATCTCACATTCAACAGAGTTGGAGGCAGAACTGTAAAATATGGTTGCTGCCAGGCTTTCTGTGTAGTAAGACATAAAGGGAAATTAAAATTCCCTGATCAGTGTCTGTGTCTTAATGTTGTTTAAAATTCTAGCTCATTATATTTTTAAGAAGAATCAAAGTGCAGCATTGTCCAAAAGCAAAAAATGGCTCTAACTTGAACAGAATCTAAGACAAATGCCATGCCCTACTAGATAGCAAGACAATCATAAAACTCTAGTGGTTAAAACAGTGTGGAATCATCACTAGAATAGACAAGTCAGTGAATAAAGAGTTAAACATGTCTATGTAAATGAGATCACATTTAACACTTGGCAGAACATTCATTTATTTATTTTATCAATTTAACTATACTAAGATAGGCACACATTACAAGGTGTCAGGCAGGGGCGCCTGGGTGGCTCAGTTGGTTAAGCGCTGCCTTCAGCTCAGGTCGTGATCCTGGAGTCCTGGGATCGAGCCCCACATCGAGCCCCACATTGGGCTGCCTGCTCCGCGGGAAGCCTGCTTCTCCCTCTCTCACTCCCACTGCTTGTGTTCCCTCTCTCACTGTATTTCTCTCTGTCAAACAAATAAAATCTTAAGACAAAACAAAACAAAACAAAAACAAGGTGTCAGACATACTATTTCTCTTTGCTTCATCCTCAAATTATAGGGTTGGAATAATGGGTTCGGTTGAAAGAGAAATACACTGATTGCCACACTGCCTTATTTAATCTAATATTCATTCTGGTATCAATGAAAATATGTATTTTTTCTTTTATCTGTATTCAAGTTTTTTCTATTTTTTATTTATAAAAATTAGATTTAACTAATATTGCATAGGATTTCTAAGAAAGAGATTTCTTATAACACTGTATTCCCACCAAATTGGCAAAAATTAAGTCTAATGAGGGGCTCCTGGGTGGCTTCGATGGTTAAGTGACTGCGTTCATCTCAGGTCATGATCCTGGAGTCCCGGGATCAAGCCCGGCATCTGTCTCCCCACTCAGCGGGAGGCCTACTTGTCCCTCTCTCACTCCCTCTGCTGTGTTCCCTCTCTAGCTGTGTTCCTCTCTGTCAAATAAATAAATAAAATCTTAAAAAAAAATTAAGTCTGATGATAGCAAATATAGGTGACGATATGAAACAATGACAACTTTCTTACATTTGCTATGGAAGTGTAAATTGATGCAATTACATTGACATTTTCTAGCTATTTTAAATGTATGCGTAACCCATGACCCAGCAATCTCACCCCTAAGGGTATACTCTTTTGTATTGGTGTACCAGGAAAAATGTAGAAGAATGTCTACAGCAACATTATTTCCAAAATATACAAACTTCTTACATTTCCATCAACAGCAGAAAGGATAAAAATGTTACTCTGTAGCATACAGTGGAATATTTTACAACAGTAAAAATAAATGACTCTCAGCTTTGTACAACTGTATGATATTAAGTAATAGAAGCTAGACACAAAAGAGCACAGTATGAATCTATTTATATGAAACTCAAAAACAGGCATCATCACTACACTCTAGGGGGTACATGTTAGGTATCAAAAGTATGAAGAAAAGAGACGTGATAATCAGAAAATTTAGAAAAAGAATAACCTTTAAGGGAAGGAAGAATATTGGGAAGGAACACATGGGAGCTTCTGGGAAATTGATAATGTTTTCTCCTTTCTTTTCCTATCTTTCTCTTCCCTTCCGTTCCCTTCCCTCCCCTCCTTTCCCCTCCCCTCCCTTCACCTCCCTTCATAGTTGACATACAACATTACATTAGTTTCAAGTATACATCATAGTGACTGGATAAGTTTATACATTATGCTGTGTTCATCACAAGTATAGCTACCATATGTCACCATACACATTCTTACAATACCATTGATTACTTACGCTGTGCCTTTTATTCCCATGATTTATTCATTCCATAACTGGAAGCTTGTATCTCCCCTTCACCCATTTTGCCCATCTCTCACCTCTGTGCTCTCTGGTAACCATCAGTTTGTTCTCAGTAGGGATATTGGTCATGGTCTATTGCTCTGGTTTATAGTCACAGCTGACAATATTAAACACATATTTAGATTTTACCACTTTTCTACACATGTGTGATATTTAACAATTCTGTAAATAGTTAAAAAATAAGTCAACATTTTGGGTACTTGTTCTTAGGGGAGTCAAGGACACATATTTATGGGCCATGACTTTTCTTTTTCTGGGTTTGGGCTTCCCCTGAGGCTCAGAACTCCTGATAATTCAGGCTTACTGCATATAGCACTCCATGTTAGGAAATAAATAACTCTTGGTCCTGAGATACTTTGCAATTCACATGAAGCAGAGCTAATTCAGCATTCTCTATTTTAGAAATTTGGATTTATTTCTCCTCATGGGATATAGCATGAGTCTGTAATTGACTTTTTTTTTTTTTACTATATTTTAAAAATGAATCAGGCTGTTTTGAAGTATATTTTTGATCTAGCAAAATATAGAGTAGTATCGATTAGATATTCTGCGTGTCCTCTGTTATCATTTAGTAATGTGAATGCCTTATATGTCCACTTTAGGGCTTTTAAAAAATTTCTGTATTCCCCACCATTGCAAAATCAATCAAATGTGAGCAAAAACAAAAGGTAACTTGAATGACCCAAAACCAAGATTTGAGCTGCCAAAACAAGCAGTAAAATTTTTACTAGCTCTAGTGATTTTCAGAAAGATAATAGTTACAAACTTTATTTCAAGTAAGTTTCTGAAAGATCTAGAATCATGATTATCAGAATGCAGATTGTACAGAATTTTATGTCCCCTGATTATTCACAGATGCAAATTATCATGCAATTAGAAGCATACTGATATATATTGCAAAAATGTTCTGACATTAGTAATTTGCTACCTTTGTTACTTTAGGGTCAGTGTGCTCATTCTTTCCAAAGAAAGAGCCTTACAGTTTGTATTCTTCTACAGATGGTAAATGATCAGGTAAGAATTATTCAAACACATGCAACCTGTTAACCACACTTCCAGAAAATGGAATTTTTGTGCAGAGACAGGCAAAAAGCAGTCACTTTTGTCTTGTATATTTTGGAATCACTTGATTTTGATTAAAAGACTATTTCATAATTATATTTCCCATCATATTTAGATTTCATATGAAAATCATATTAAAAAAGTGAAATTGATCAGCTGTCCCCATTGTACCTCCTCCTTTGCATGGCTGCCTCCATTTTAGTCTTCACCTGTCAGTTTAAAAGCTATCTCTTTAGCTCTAAAACAGGTTCTTCCTGTTATTTTCCCTATTTTTTCTTCCGTTGTGTAGCATTTATTAAAATTTTAATCATATTTATTTTAATGTTTATCTTGTCTCTGCCCCATTGACTTAAATCCCTATCAGGATAGCTACAGAGTCTATTTTATTCACCACTTTATAGCCAGTGCCAATAGATGAATGGATGAATGAATGAAAATGATCAGATTGAAACTACCAGATGAAAACTACCATCTTATTCTTTTGGACAAACTATGACATTGTAATCCCAGGTACAAATTCCTCCTTGCATTTTTTTGCTGAATACTTGCTTGTAGCACTAAAGAGAGTGAAACACTGGCAGTCAACATTATGGACTCCATTTGGCTGTCAAATAAATCCATTGAGTTAAAACAGGTTCCAACCTGGGTCAGAGATATCATTCTTCTTTCCTAACTCTGTCATCCTTCTCCAAAAAACAACATAATGAAGATAAATAGGCATTTTACAGACAGGTAATCTCATGTTAATTGATCCCTGTTATTTACACCAGCAAAACCTTTTCCATGGCTTCAGGACTTGACTGCTCCTAATGGGGGTCAGATTCTGCCAGTCCATGATCTATAAAAGTATAGGGTTCATTAAGGCTCTGAGAATAGCTGTCCATGACTGTTGGGGTTCAGATTATAGGAACTCATTAACTCGTTCTCCTTGCCTACTTCAAGCCTTTTCTTTAGGACCAAGACCCATTATTTCAACTTGCTTGGTATCAAGTGGGCCAGAGACAAAAGTTTTGTTTTACCTACTTCTGGTCAATATCATTTTAAAGTGTATGCAAAGGAAATAACATTTATTGAAAATATTGCTATAGAATATAGAATTCTTTCATATCCCTGAGTAACTAATTTTTGTTTAAAACTTCCTATTTATCTGGCTAAGAGTGACAGTTAAAGTCTTTGCTAATCTGGAATAGTCTGTTAAATATGAAGAAATTAATAAAACTCCAAGGAAGTTGTATTGTTTTATGTTGCCTTGTTAAAAAATATTTTATTTATTTATTTTAGGTGGGGAGGGATAGAGGGGAAGGGACAAGCTGAGCCCTGCACCGAGTGTGGAGTCCAAAGTGGGGCTTGAACCCAAGACCCTGGGGTCATGACCTGAGCCAAAATCAAGAGTCAGATGCTTAACTGACTGAGCACCCCCTTAAGGTGCTCCAGTGTTGCTTTTTTTTTTTTTTTAAGTTTGATAACTTATCTGAGGAATAAAAACGGCCCGAGTGTTATTAAAAGCATGTGGATCTACTTGGAGTTCACTCAGCAAAACAGGTTTAGCTCAGAGAGTAGGCCAGCATTTCCATCCTTCAAAGTATGAATTGCAAGGGCATACTGGCCTTCTGTAAGAGTCTACTATGGACAAGTAAAGGGTGATGGGAGAATGTTCTAGGACAAGGGGAAAAAACATGTGTCAAGGCCTTGAGGAAGAGAAAACATGGAGGAATCAAGAAATAAAAGGAATACCATGTGCTGAAAAATATGAGGGAACAGTGGAGTTAGAAAAGGGGCAATGTAAATAGAGGCCATATTATGCATGGCTTTATAGAGTACGTTAAGCATGTGGTTCTTTAACAGCAAAGCAAAGGAAGTTGCTTTTAAATGGCTTTGACCACATATGAATGTAGGAAAGTAGGAACGTGGTCATATTTGTTTTTTGGAAAGATACATAAACTGGATGTGAGGGATTACTAAAAGTGCGATTGAAATGCTATTGCGGTGCCATGGTGAGAAATCATGTCTAGATTGGGATATTGACTGTGTAGATAAAGGAGAATGGGAATGAAAGGATTGAGGATACATTTAAGACATAAACATCTGTATTGTTAATGAATTGGGTATGTGGTACAAGGAAGGAGGAAGTATGAAGAATGACTTCCACAGAGTTTTTCAGCAACTGGGTGAATATTAATACCATTCACTGAGGGAGATCACACTGGAGAAAACCACATGCAAAAGGAAAGATAATGAATTTGGGCTTATACGTAATGAGTCTGAGGACCTTAGATCCAAGAGAAGCCGTTGCATCAGCAGTTAGATATCCACTTAGGGCTCAGAGGGAAGGTCTGTCATCAGCACTGGCAATTCAAGCCATGAGAAAGAGTGAGATGGCCTGGCAAAAGAATATAAAATGAAAAAAGAGGTCTTTTTTTTTTTTTTTTAAGATTTTATTTATTTGACAGAGAGAAACACAGCCAGAGAGGGAACACAAGCCAGGGGAGTGAGAGAGGGAGAAGCAGGCTTCCCGCCAAGCAGGGAGCCCAATGTGGGACTCGATCCCGGGTCTCCGGGATCATGACCTGAGCTGAAGGCAGTCGCTTAACCAACTGAGCCACCCAGGCGCCCGAAAAAAGAGGTCTTGACACTGGCCTCTAACCAACTCTAACATTTAGTGGTTGGAGGAGGAGAACTGCCAAAGGAGGATTAAGAGCAGACAGAAAGGTACAAGGAAAACCTAAAGAGTGGGGAGGGGAAGAGGGGAATAGAAGCCAAGGAGAAAGGGTGATTCAAGATAATCAGTGGCAAAGGGGTGGATGTTAATGCTGCTGAGCACCAAATAAGATGAGAACTGAAAATTTTTCTGCTGAATTTAGCAGTATCATGGTCACAGGTAACTCTAGAAAGAGCCATTTTGTTGGAGGAACAAGGGCCAAAATGAAATGGGTCTTTAATGGAATGTGAGGAAATGTGAGGATATAGAGTCTTAACAAATTTCATTGTGAAGATAAAAGGGAGAAATGGTGGGAAAAAAGAAAAACATTAAATAGGATTTCTTATTATTAAACGGGAGAGGCCAGAGGGTATTTAAATACTTGTGGAGGGAAGGATTGAATAAACAGTAAAGAAAAGGGTTCACTTGTTATATTGCCTAAGGACATATGCTGCTGCTGGTACCCTCCTGAGTTAATTGTAGCCTCCCCTATACCTTTCTTCTTGGCTATTAGCTAAGACTGCAGAAAAGAGTCCCTCTATGTGCCAAGCATTCCCTCCAAGTTCAGCCTCCTGAACCAAGAAGGCCAAGTCTCTTGCTGATCCTTCAAACTTTCGTGGGCTTTTGTTCCTGAGTTCAGTTCCGTACAACCCTCCAAATTTACTTCCTTGCTCCATGACCACAGCCACAACCAGTGACCTTAGCCACAGTCTCTGGGATCTCTTCCCGTGTCACAGCTCTAGGCTTTTCATTTGCTCAAGATGGGAAGTGAAAGGAATAAATATTAATATCAGTGCTTGTCTGTTCATCAGTTCAGGGACTGAAAATATTTGCCCTATTTCATAGTGAGGGCCCATTATCAATTGCTTACTCCATTTTAAAGAACACCCAACTTCAAGGACAACCTGCAATTATAAGTCAGATGTTGTATACTCTTGAGGTTCCATCCCAAGCCAGGGCCCTTCCTATGTATGCTTCATGGATTTTCCTTTCAGACTTCTTTCTAGCTAGGTTTTCATTAAATTCAATATGGCTGTCATTCTCCCACAGCTATCTAATCCCATCTGTTTTACGTTTCTTTCTGGACCTTTTAATGGCCTAACTTACTTTTTTGGAGAAAATACTGAAAGCTGAAAGTAGTAGATAAAGATTTGTATTCAGGAAACAAGCTGTCAGCACAGATGTATGGTATAATTTTTTACCAAAAGTTCAATATTACCTTAATGTGTATTCAGGGAAAAAGCTATAAATATAATGTTCACTCTAAAAGGATCATAAAACAATGAATATTTTCATAGCTGTTTACCCAGACATTGTTTTGAGGTGGTTTTACACTATCATTTCTGATTCTTCTATGTTTACTGTTTGTGTTTTAAAATGAAAGAGAGAAAAGGGAGGAAGGGGAGAACAGAAAAGGATTCTGCTTCACTTTCCCCCTGAAAAGCTAACAAGCACATAGGCATGTGGTTTAAAAGTCCAGAATCCTGTGATATTTCCTTTGGTTTCATCTCTGCTCACCTCATGCTAAGAGGTAGCACAATACAGTGATATGATCATGGATTTTGGAGACAGACATATCTGGGCTCAAACACCAGCTTCATTGTTCACCATCTGTGAGGCTTTGGAAAATTTTCTAATTCTCAGAAAATTAGACAATTTTCTAAGCCTCAGTTTCTTCATGAAATATTTAACAGTGTGAACTTTGCTGGGTCACTGTTAGGATCACATAAGATTAAGTGTCCAAAGTAAATTACATATCAATAAATGGTAGCTATTCTTACAAAATGGACTGTGACCTAACAAATGCATACTGGTCTATATCCTTCATGAGAGAGGAGTCTAATTGGAGTGAGAGCCACCTGCAGATGGAGCCATTCATAATAAATGGAGTCATTCAAACTCAAGTTGTGACTCTTATAATGGAGGGGGCCAAATACTCCTTAGCATGATGATGTCAGCATTACAGTTTCCCATGAAATAACTTTCTTCATATAAGACTAGTTGGTGAGGTTGTGGAGTGGGGCTGGAGCGAGTGTGTGGTGAGGGAAAAGGAATGCTTTCTTTGATGCAAATGCTTGCTTCTTGGGGCTAGAGGAAGTCAGCCACAATTTCTTTCTTTTTTAGATTTTATTTATTTATTGGACAGAGAGAAACACAGCTAGAGAGGGAACACAACCAGGGGGAGTGAGAGAGGGAGAAGCAGGCTTCCCACCGAGAAGGGAGCCCGATGTGGGACTCGATCCCCTTTGGAGTCTGCAAAGCCTGAAAAGCTTGAGTTCATGACACCAAAAAGAACATGGAGGAGGAAACTCCAGTGAAGAGCAGTAGAGATTCCTGAAGGATGCATGTGAACACTGGACTAGGGGTGTGTAGAAGGAGCTATTATAAGACAGGAGAAGAAATTGGAGAGAGTTAAAAGGGGTTAAAAAAGAGGGATAATTCATGTGGAGTATACCTTCCTTCTGAAGGTCTGAATCTGTAAGTGCCCATCCACCCTTAGGGAAACAAAATCTGGTGTTCCCAGGTGATATTACTCAGTGAGAACTTTCTGACCTTTTCCAAGAGGAATGTGCATTCTTTTTTGAATACTGGTGTTTGTGTTTGGTCTGAAGAGGACTAGCCAGGCGAGGAATGTTTGAGACAGGAAAGGTCATGATTTCCCAATCACCCTGTAAGGGGTTTCCTGGCCACCCTACCAAACATCCATGTTCCCACGTGTTCTTGCTCTCTACAGAGGGATGATGAGCCCCTTGTGGCTGAGACTACTTCAGCAAACAAGGTGGAATTTCCCTATTTCCTCCCACAACTCACCATGAGAGAGAAAAGGATGGGGCTCTGTCAAGTCCAGGATTTTATTTTATTTTTAAAAATATTTTATTTATTTATTTATTTATTTATTTATTTATTTATTTATTTATTTATTTGACGGAGATTACAAGTAGGCAGAGAGGCAGGCAGAGAGAGGGGAAGAAGCAGGCTCCCTGCTGATCAGAGAGCCCGATGTGGGCCTGGATCCCAGGACTGTCCTGGGGTCAGGACCTGAGCTGAAGGCAGAGGCTTTAACCCACTGAGCCACCCAGGCGCCCAAGTCCAGGATTTTATATTGAGACTTCTTCCTTGATGTGCTTTGTGCACCTTTCTTTCTGACAAAGTATAACTTTCCAGCTATGCTGTTTGGCATGGCTATCCTCCTCCTGCCCACCTTTACTTTCCAGTCCCAGAACCTGTCTTCTTTAAGCCCAAACCTTGGTGGCTCTTCTCAGTTTCACACAAGATCCCTACTTTTCTACTTCTTGTTAGCAAAGTATCAATCTGCATTTATAAACTTTGTTACATTTCAACTAAATACACTCATACTTATTATATACCTTGTTTCTTCTCATCCTTCCCCTGGAGAGAGATTTGTAGACAGGTATTGTGTGTGTGTGTTTATCTTGGCACACACACACAAACACGCATACACAATCCATGTAGAAATAGAGACCAGAGTAGCAGGGAGTTGACTGCAGCAGTGGGTATTGACAACATGAGAGGAAATGTAAGAGAAGAGATTTTTGATTGATAGAGAGTCTTCGATGTGATGGATGGGAAAAGAAAACTTTTGTTTCCTGGGGGATATACTTTTTTTTTAACCATAAACATGATTTATTTATTTATTTGTATAATTATTTTTTTATTAACATATAATGTATTATTTGCCTCAGGGGTGCAGGTCTGTGAATCATCAGTCTTACACAATTCACAGCACTCACCATAGCACACACCCTCCCCAGTGTCCATAGCTCGGCCATCCTATCCCTCCTCCCCACCCTGCAGCAACCATCAGTTTGTTTCCTGAGATTAAGAATTTCTTATGGTTTGTTTCCTTCCCTGGTCCCATCTTCTTTCATTTTTTCCCCTTCCTTCCTCCCTTCCCCCCAGACCCCCCCACCCTACCTCTCAAATTCCTCATACTGGAGAGATCATATGATAATTGTCTTTCTCTAATTGACTTACTTCACTTAGTGTAATACCCTCTAGTTCCATCCACATCATTGTAAATAGCAAGATTTTGTTTTTTGATGGCTGCATAGTATTTAATTTGTGTGTGTGTGTGTGTGTGTGTGTGTATGCACACCACATCTTTATCCATTCATCTAGGTTCTTTCCATAGTTTGACTATTGTGGACTTTGCTGCTATAAACATTTGGATGCATGTGCTACTTCAGATCAGTACGTTTGTATCTTGAGGGTAAATACCCAGTAGTGCGATTGCTGATTGCTGGGTCATAGGGTAGCTCTATTTTCAACTTTTTGAGGAACCTCCATACTGTTTTCCAGAGTTGGCTGCACCAGTTTGCATTCCCACCAACAGTGTAGGAGGGTTCTCCTTTCTCCACATCCTCACCAACATCTGTCACTTCGTGACTTGTTAATTTTAGCCATTATGACTAGTGTGAGGTGGTATCTCACTGTGGTTTTGATTTGTATTTCCCTGATGCCAAGTGATGTTGAGCATTTTTTCATGTGTCTGTTGGCCATTATGTCTTCTTTGGAGAAATGTCTGTTCATGTCTTCTGTCCACTTCTTGATGGGATTATTTGTTCTTTGGGTGTTGAGTTTGAGAAGTTCTTTATAGATTTTGGATACTGGCCCATTATCTGATAAGTCATTTGCAAATAACTTCTCCCATTCTGTCGGTTATCTTTTGGTTTTGTTGACTGTTTCTTGATCTTGATGAAGTCCCAGTAGTTCATTTTTGCTCTTGCTTCCCTTGCCTTTGGTGATGTTTCTAGGAAGAAGTTGCTGTGGCTGAGGTTGAAGAGGTTGCTGCCTGTGTTCTCCTCAAGGATTTTAATGGATTCCTATCTCACATTGAGGTCTTTCATCCATTTTGAGTTTATTTTTGTGTGTGGTGTAAGAAAATGGTTCAGTTAAAATCTTCTGCATGTGGCTGTCCAATTTTCCCAACACCGTTTGTTGAAGACACTGTCTTTTTTTCCATTGGACATTCTTTCCTGCTTTGTCGAACATTAGTTGACCATAGAGTTGAGGGTCTGTTTCTGGGCTCTCTGTTCTGTTCCATTGATCTATGTGTCTGTTTTTGTGCCAGAACCATACTGTCTTGATGATTACAGCTTTGCAATAGAGCTTGAAGTCTGGAATTGTGATGCTGCCAACTTTGGTTTTCTTTTTTCAACATTCTTCTGGCTATTCTGGATGTTTTCTGGTTCCATATAAATTTAAGGAATATTTGTTCCATTCCTTTAAAAAATATTTTGATAGAGATTGCATTAAATGTGTAAATTACTTTCGGCAGCATAGATATTTTTACAATATTTGTCCTTCCAGTCCATGAGCATGCAATGTTTTCCCATTTGTTTGTGTCTTCCTCAATTTCTTTCATGAGTTCTTTATAGTTTTCTGAGTACAGGTTCTTTGCCTCTTTGGTTAGGTTTATTCCTAGGTATCTTATGGTTTGGGGTGCAGTTGTAAATGGGATCAGCTCCTTAATTTCTCTTTTCTTCTGTCTTGCTGTTGGTGTATAGAAATGCAACTGATTTCTGTGCATTGATTTTATATCGTCACATTTTACAGAATTCCTGTATGATTTATAGAAGTTTTGGAGTAGAGTCTTTTAGGTTTTACACATAAAGTATCACATCATCTGCAGAGTGAGAGCTTGACTTCTTTGCTGATTCAGATGCTTTTTATTTCTTTTTGTTGTTTTATTGCTGAGGCTAGGACTTCTAGTCCTATGTTAAAAGCAGTGGTGATAGTGGACAGCCTTGCCATGTTCCTGACCTTAGGGGAAAAGCTGTCAGTTTTTCCCCATTGAGAATGATATTTGCTGTGGACTTTTCATAGACAGCTTTTATAATATTGAGGTATATACCCTCTTTCCCTACACTGTGAAGAGTTTTGGTCAAGAAAGGATGCTGTACTTTGGCAAATGCTTTTTCAGCATCTATTGGGAGTATCATATGGTTCTTGTTCTTTCTTTTGTTAATGTATTGTATCACACTGATTGATTTGCAGATGTTGACCCAAACTTGCATCCCAGGAATAAATTCCACTTGATCATGGTGAATAATCCTTTTAATGTACTGTTGGATTCTATTGGCTACTATTTTGATGAGAATTTTTGCATCCATGTTCGTCAAGGATATTGGTCTATAATTCTCCTTTTTGATGGGGTCTTTGGTTTGGGGATCAAGGTCATGCTGGCCTCATAAAATGAGTTTGGAAGTTTTTCTTCCATTCCTATTATATGGAACAGTTTCAGGAGAATAGGTATTAATTCTTCTTTAAATGTTTGGTAGAATTCCCCTGAGAAGCCATCTGGCCCTGGACTCTTGTTTGTTGGGACATTTTTCATGACTACTTCAATTTCCTTACTGGTTATGGGTTTGTTCAGGATTTCCATTTCTACCTGGTTCAGTTTTGGTAGTTTATATATCTTTAGGAAAGCACCCATTTCTTCCAGGTTGTCAAATTTGCTGGTGTATAGTTGCTCATAATATGTTCTTATGATTGTATTTCTTTGGTTTTGGTTGTGATCTCTCTTTTATTCATGACTTTATTAATTTGGGTCCTTTTTCTTTTCTTTTTGATAAATCTGGCCAGGGGTTTTTCAATCTTATTAATTCAAAAAACCAGATCCTAGTTTTATTGATTTGTTGTACAATTATTTTGATTTCTTGTTCATTGATTTCTGCTCTGATCTTTATTATTTCTCTTCTCCTGCTAGGTTTAGGCTTTTTTTTACTGTTCTTTCTCCAGCTCCTTTAGGTGTGGGTTAGGTTGTATTCTTGAGACCTTTCTCGTTTCTTGAAAAAGGCTTGTATTGCTATATACTTTCCTCTCAGGACCACATTTGTTGTGTCCCAAAGATTTAGAACAGTTGTGTTCTCATCTTCATTTGTGTCCATGAATTTTTTAAATTCTTTTTTAATTTCCTGGTTGACCCATTCATTATTTAGTATGATGCTCTTTAGCCTCTATGTATTTGAGTTCTTTCCAACTTTCCTCTTGTGATTGAGTTCAAGTTTCAAAGCATTGTGTTCTGAAAATATGCAGGGAATGATCCCAATCTTTTAGTACCGTTTGAGACCTGATTTGTGACCCAGGATGTGATCTATTCTGGAGAATGTTCCATGTGCACTGGAGAAGAATGTGTATTCTGCTGCTTTGGGAGGGAATGTTCTGAATATATCTGTGATGTCCATCTGGTCAAGTGTGTAATTTAAAGCCTTTATTTCCTTGTTGCTCTTTTGCTTAGATGATCTGACCATTTCAGTGAGGGGGGTATTAAAGTGCCCTATTATTGCCAGTGTCTTTCTTTGATTTTGTAATTAAATGGTTTATATAATGGGCTGCTCCCATGTTAGGGGCATAAATATTTACAATTGTTAGATCTTTCTGTTGGACAGACCCTTTAAATATGATATAGTGTCCTTTTTCATCTCTTGTTATAGTCTTTGGCTTAAAATCTAGTTTATCTGGTATAAGGATTGCCGTCCCAGGTTTTGATGTCCATTAGCATGATATACTGTTTTCCACCTTCTCACTTTAAATCTGGAAGTGTCTTTGGGTCTAAAATGAGCTTCTTGCAGATAGCATATTGATGGGTCTTGTTTTTTAATCCATTATAATACCCTGTGTCTTTTGATTGGGGCATTTAGCTCATTTACATTCAGGTTAACTTGAAAGGTATGAATTTAGTGCCATTGTACTGCCTGTAAGGCGACTGTTACTAGTATTCTGTCTCTGTTCCTTTATGGTGTTACTTTTAGGCTCTCCCTTTGCTTAGAGGACCCCTTTCAATATTTCCTGTAGTGCTGGTTTGGTGTTTGCAAATTCTTTTAGTTTTTATTTGTCCTGGAAGCTTTTTATCACTCCTTCTATTTTCAGTGACAGTCTAGCTGGATATACTATTCTTGGCTGCATATTTTTCTTGTTTAGCACTCTGAATATATCCTGTCAGTCCTTTCCTGCCAGGTGTCTGTGTATAAGTCTGCTGCTCATCTAATATTTCTACCATTGTATGTTATAGACTACTTGTCCTAAGCTACTTTCAGGATTTTCTCTTTGTCACTGAGACTTGTAAGTTGTACTATTAGATGATGGGGTGTGGACCTATTTTTATTTGGGGGGGCGTCTCTGTGCCTCCTAGATTTTGATCCTTGTTCCCTTTGCCAAATTAAGGAAATTCTTTGCTATAATTTGTTTCAGTGTACCTTCTGTCCTTCTCTTTTTTTCTTCTTCTGGGATCTCAATTATTCTAATATTGCTTGTCTCAGATTCTCCCCTCGTGGTCCAGTAGTTGTTTATCTCTCTTTTTCTCAGCTTCTTTATCCTGTGTCATTTGGTCTTCTGTATCACTAATTCTGTCTTCTGCCTCATTTATCCTAGCTGTAAGAGTCTCCCTTTTTGATTGCACCTCATTAATAGTTTTTTTTTTAATTTCAACTTGGTTAGATTTTTAGTTCTTTTATTTCTCCAGAAAGGGATTCTCTAGTATCTTCCATGCTTTTTTCGAGCCCAGCTAGCACCCTGATAATCATCATTCTGAACTCTAGTTCCAACATCTTACTAATATCCGTGTTGATTAGGTCCGTAGCAGTTGGTATTGCCTCTTGTTTTTTTTTTTTTTTTTTTTTTAGGTGAGTTTTTCTGCCTTGTCATTTTATCCAGGTAAGAATAGATGAATGAGGAAACAAAGTACTAAAAGGGTAGCAGCAACCCCAGAAAAACATACACTAACCAAATCGGGAAAGACGCGAAACTGGAGGATAGAAGAAAGGAGGAAACAAAACAAAACACACACACACACACACACACACACATATTAGACTGTTGAATAGAACAGAGCCACACACTTGATTTTGGGTGTATTTTGGTCTCTTAGAAAAACTGCCTCCCACAATTTTAAAGAAATGAAAACACACACACACATACACTCACATATATGTACATACACACACACACACACACACAAATAAGGGTAAACACGATGAAGGTTTGGAATATGAATGTAAAGATGAAAATTTAAAAAGATTCTAAAAAGGGAAGTGATAAGAAGTTGGTTGAAAAAAGAATAAAAAGAAGAAAGAATGTGATCAGGCTGGAGACTAGAACAAAGCCATATGCTATATTTAGGGTATATTTTGTTTGGTTAGAAAAAACTATATCCCAAAATTTTAAAGAAAGAAAAACCTATATGTATATAAAAAATAAGGTTAAATATAATGAAAGGATAGAATAAGACTATAACTGAAAATTTAAAAAGATTTTTTTAAAAAGTTATTGATAAGATAGAATAATTTAAAAAGGTAAAATAGAAAAGAGGAAAAATTAAAAAGAAAGAGAATAGGAGAAAAATAAAATTAAAAAAAATTAACTTTGAAAATCTAAAGAATCTTGGGGGAAAAGCCATGAATTCTATGTGTTGCATTCCCCTAGCTCTGGAGTTCCATGGTTCTCATTGATCATGTTCAAATGCCCTTGCCTGAGGTGGAACTGTATTGCCCTTGCCAGGGGCCAGGCTAAGTAATCTGCTTGAGTGCTTTCCGTAGTGCTTTGGAGGATGGAAATGAAAATGGCAGCCTCCTAGTCTCCAGCCTGGAGGAGCCGAGAGCTTGGGGCCCCACTCTTCAGTGTTCCCTCAGAGAAGAGCCATCAGTCACTCCTGTCTCCCTGGTCTCTGGCCACACTTGGTGCTCACCCAGCTGCTGACCAAGAATTTCTATCTCAGGCCCATGGCCCTGTTTGGAGTCTCCAAACCCAGCAGATTCCTGCAATGCCCTCCCGCGCCACTCCTCCCAGGGGAGGATGGAGGGGGTCACCCTGGATCTGCTACATGCGGGATCCCTTCTCAAAGAGCAGTGGCCTGACTGTGCCTCGGATCCTGGTTAAAGGTAATCCCAAGCTGAGAGCCCACTCCTTAGCTCTGACTCTGCAGGTGGCTTCCTGGCTCCAATATCTGGGAGCTCTGCCCTGCTCAGACACCCCTGGTCTTTTTATGACCGTGTGGGTCCTGAAACCATACAGTCCCAGTGAGGGCTCCACTTCCCACTTAGCCTCTGGAGTGATGTCCCTCAGTGGAGGAGACTTCTAAATGCTCTGACTTTGTGCTCCCTTGTTCTCCCAATTGCTGGGAGCTGCCCCCTCCCCCTGCTGTCTGTCTTCCTACCTCTCACCCCAGATTCACTTCTCCACACGTCCTACCTTCCAGAAAGTGGTCGCTTTTCTGTTCCTAGAATTGCTGCTATTCTGTTCTTTTTCTTCAGTCTCCTGTTGAGTTTGTAGGTGTTCAGAACGGTTTAAGAACTAGCTGAATTCCTGGGATCAGGTGTAATTTAGGTCTCCTATCCTCTCCCATCTTGCTCCTCCCCCTCCCATTGTGTGATATACTCTTTAAGCCCCATGCCACTCATTCAAGAATACCTTTGGGGTGCCTAGGTGGCTCAGTGGGTTAAAGCCTCTGCTTTCAGCTCAGGTCATGATCTCAGGGTCCTGGAATCAAGGCCCACATCAGGCTCTCTGCTAGGCAGGAAGCCTGCTTCCTCCTCTCTCTCTGCCTGCCTTTCTGCCTGCTTGTGATCTCTCTCTGTGTCAAATAAGTAAATAAAATCTTTAAAAAATTTTTTCAAAGAATTCCTTCGGAAGTCATCCACATAACTCTTCTAAGTCTCCTAAAATTGTATTTGAGTTTTTATCTGATTGTATTATAGTAATGAGTCAAGGAAGTTATTCCATATTTGTGTTAAAGTTAGGTATAGGCCAGGATACCTGAGTCAGAGGTCACGATAATAAAGGACCAAAGGACAGTGATGAAAATAGTTCAGGACCAAAGCCCAGAAGGGGGCATGGAACCCTCCCATGGCCAGACCATATGTAGATTAAAGATTCCAACTACTAAATGGTGGAAAGCATAGTGCCTAACAGAACTTCTAGAGTTACAGTTTGCTGTAAATCCCTTATGTTCTTAACACCAATCTTAGATTTCACTAATCCATCTTCTGCATCAGAGACTTCACCAGGCCTGATCCTAAATCATAATCAAGGAGTGTGAGGCCAACATTTTCAGCTTCCTTTTCTCATCATCCTATTTGATGATCTTTCACTGACTCAGCATTTTCCAGAATTGAACCTTTCAAATTCCTTGTAGCTTTGTTTAGGTTATCAGTCACCTAGGTAACCAGGAGGGAAACACTGATTCATTCTCTCCCTCACCATCTCTAGGCAGTCAGTTCAGTTGTTCCTACTCCCAAAAGCTCAATCTCTAATACTCTTCCTCTTGAGCATATGTCCCCTATTTCACAACCTTACCACTGGCTTCCTAACTAGTTTCTCAACTATAATCTTCAATGTCTGTTTTATACCTACACTGTCAGCAGATCTTTATAAAATCCTTCAATGGCTCCTTTTTGTCCACAGGATCCAGTCTTAACTTATTAACAAGTCTCATAATTTAGAGCCTGCACTATAGTACAGTCCTTCCCTTCTGGCCTCATGTTCCATCACCTTTCCTTTTGAGATAACAGTTTTCTTACACTCCATGTTCTTTCGCATCTCCAAGCTGTGATCGCTGCCCAGAATGCTCTTTGCTCACCTTGTCTGCCTCCAAGATTTGACTTAAATATTACTTTCTCTGAATCTTTCCTTGATTCCTCTCTACTGAAGTCAGTTTCTGTCTCCTCAGTAATCCCATAGCATTTTGATTGTGAGGTGGCACAGGACAAGGACTATATCTTATTTATTTTTGGATCCTTGTATGTAAATATAATGCCTACTACATAGATGTTATTCACTATTGAGTGATTAAATTTGCTACTATATCTGAGACACCATGGACTTGTTTCTACATGATAATAAGATAGTTAAAAACTAAACAAAGAACAAGCTAAGAATAGAAAAATGCTTTTTTAACCTGATAGATTAAAAGCTAAAAAAAAAAAGCGTATGACTAGCATTTTGCTTACTGGTGATATATTGAGTGCTTTCCCCCTGAGGTCAAGAATAAGGTAAGGATGTACACTATTATCATTGCTCTTCAGTGTTTTACTGAAGATCTAGTCAGTGCAACAGGGAAAGGAAAAGTAATCACTATATATATATATATATATATATATATATATATATATATATATAAATACATTAAGCTATATGTTGGAGTTTGGTGTACTTTATATACTACATATATTTTTATCAAATATATAAATCAAATAAATATGTGTATACTGATACACACACACCCTAAACTAAACAGAGACAATGGAGTTATCTTCAAATATTAACTTTATTATTCTTTTTGAACTGGGCTTGTATCTACTGTTCAATGTCCAGTCAAGCATTAATACTTCCTATTTTTAGGATTGCTTATTGTAACCTCCAGTACAGTATGTGGTAGTGCCAGAAACAGGGCAGCTGGGCTGATTCCTTATAGAGAGATACTGGTGAAAAATCTGCTTATTTTCTCCTAATTTCCCTACTAAATCAAAGTGCTTTTCCCCCCTATTTTTCCAGTTAAGATATAATTTACATACCATAAAGTTAACCCTTTTAAAGTATAAAATAATTTTAAATATATTCAGAACTTTGGGAAACCATCACCACTGTCCAATCCCAGAACATTTCATCATCTCAGAAAGCAGCACTGTACCTGCTAAGAGTCCTCCCCATCCTCCACTTGCCCACCTGGCCCTTAAAAAGCACATAAGTATTTTCTCTGTCTCTCAGTTTTCCTATTCTAACATTTCATACAAATGAAATTATACATTTGTGGCCTTTTATGAAAGACAGCTGATTTTAAGGAAAAATCAATAATATTGTGAAGTGGAGTTTATAACAGATGAAGTTAAAGGAATGACAATAGCATAAAGATCTAGTGTGGGGGTGCAGCAGCCTCAATATGGTCCCACAAAGGTGTCCATATCCTAATCTCTAGGACTTGTGAATATGTTATATTGCATGGCAAAAAAGAATTAAGGTCACAGATGGGATTGAAATATGGAGATCATCCCGGATTATTTGAATAGACTCAATTTAATCATATAAACTCTTAAAAGTAGAAGAGTGAGACAGAATGGGTCAGAGAGATGTGATGGGAAAAGGTCTCAGCTCATTGGTGGTTGCTAGCCTTGAAAGCAGAGGAAGATAGCTACAAGCCAGTGTGATAACCTCTAGAACAGAACATCCTCAGTTTACAGTGAGCAAGAAAATGAGAATCTTGATCCTACAACATTGAGTAACTGATTCTGCCAACAACCTGAACGAGTAGGTAACGGATCTCCCCCAGAGCCTTCAGAAAGGAACAGAGCCTTGCCAACATGTTGGTTTTAGCTAATTGAGATCTATATCAGAGTTGTGGCTTACAGAACCAGAAGATAATAAATCTGCATTACTTTAGTCTCCAAAGTTGTGACAATTTGTTATGGCAGCAATAGAAAACTAATACCAAGTGTTGGAAAGAATATGTAGCAACTAGAAGTGTCATAGATTCTAGTAGGAGTGTAAAATGGTACAACCACTTTAGAAAACAGTGTGACAGTTTTTTATATAGTTAAATATAAACTTACCATGTGACTCAGCAAATCAACTCTTAGGCATTCACCCAGAAGAAAAAACATGTCCACAGAAAGTCTTTTATATGAGTGTTCATAGCAGTTTTATTCATAGTAACTGCAAATTAAGAGCACCTTAAATATCCATCAACAGATAAATGGTTATTTATTCATTTTGGTATACTCATACAGAGGAGTATTACTTAACAATAAAAAGAGAGAACTACTAATACAAATAACAACATGGATGAATCCCAAAAATATTTAGCTGAGCAAAAGATGCCAGACAAAAGAGGACATGCTAGTTCTCCCCACCCCATCCCATTCATGTAAAGATACAGAACAAATGAAATGAATCTGTAGCAATAGAAATTAGAATTCCTATGGCAGGGGATAGAATAGAATTGTAAAGGGGCATGAGGACACTTTGTGGGGTTAGGAAATATTCCACATCTTGATTAGGAAGGTAAGTTACATAGTTATGTATGATAAAACAAAACTCATCAAACTGCATATTAAAATGGGTACATTTTATTGTGTATAAATTATACAAAGAGTTAATAATAAAGTGAACTGTGCTAGATGACATTGTACTTGACATAAAAACTTGGCTGCACATAGGCAGAAAGACAGAGATGTTAATCTTAACTCTGACATTAACCTATGTTACTTGGAACAAAACATTTAACTTCTCTGAACTCCTGCAATCTCATCAGTAAAGTAATGTATTGACCAAATCAGAGGTTCTCAACCCTGGCTGCACATTAGTGTCACCTGGGAAGCTTTTAAAAGTACTGTTAATTGGGTTACATGCCCAAGATTGTCATTTTAATTGTCCTTGATGTTGGGCTCAAGCATTGGCATTTTTTTTCCAGAAACTTCTTAACTGATTCTAATATGTGTTGGGTGTGAGAGTCAGAGCTGTAGAAAGTTTATAGAAGTCTGCAATTTTGTTTCCATGGAAATTGGCCTCCAGTCTCTAAGAATAGCATCATTGATTATTAGACTATGGCCTAGGAATTGTGAAAATGTTAGAAAAGATGCCTATAAAGATAATAAGTGGCTTATATTTTGCTGAAATACCAGATGGAGAGTCATTTTCTATGAGGAATGAATGTTCAGTAACCAATCCCAGCTTTATCCACCATTATCCCAGACTAAATGGATATAAAAGATATATCTGGTTTGTAGAAAGTACCTTCAAAGATAAAAATAATCAGAATATACCTAAATTTTCAAATTTAGAATTTGTACTTGTTCAAATATCCATTTTTATATACCATTTTACAGACCTAACTAGTAAGGAGGCTCTTTCTTGTTGGCTCATTCAGGAAGCAATTTTCTTTAATTTCTGGGCCCTTAAAATGATTGAGGCATCTATAGAAGAACCTCTTATTCTTAGTGAATTACCCAAGAAGACTCACAAGTTTCTTTGACATTTTGAAACTAGTCAAAGGTAATCCAAGTTGGTAATTCAGAGAGTGATCATTCTCTTTGTGCATTATCCAGATGCCCTGTTGCCCTTATTTTTTGATTGACCATTTGTCTATTTCTCCATTGGAAAAGAGGTGTGGACACTTGAGGGAAACGAGATCATAGTTAAACAAATATGTATAGTTGGCAAATAGCTCCATTTGTGGGAAGAAATGGAAATAGTTTTTTAAATAGTAGTTCTAGAATTACCCTAAAATAATTTATGGCAAGCTCTTCATATCTTGATGCTATTGATTTGGGGTGTGTGTGTGTGTGTTGGGGGTGGAGGGGAGATAGATGTTTATGATAAACAGACTCTTTTCAACAGTATAAACCTGAAACATGGGACTAATTTTATTTTTAAAAGCTGTTATTTGCCAAAGTAGGTTTTTAGAATTTAATTTGCTACCTCTTAGTCATGGAGTAGTTGTGAGTACAAGTCAATGCCATTCTTTTAAAAATTATCTCAGTGGGGGCAATAGGGGTCTTGGGAAAGAAAACCCATGCTGGTATAACAACATATGGTCTAACAAATTCACAATTGAGTGACTTTTCTTGCAGCTGTGGTTCAAATTATAGGCATTTCAGATGCTTAACGGTGACTTTAATTTACTGTGAGGAAGTGTATGCTGAGCATCTGGAAGGACATGTACTTTAATCATTTTGATTTAGGTGACAGTAATTATAAGTATCATGATGGTCTGTAGAGAAAACATTGGTTTTACTGTTACCTGCCAGAACTTGTTTCCATCTTCCACCATGGCATTTTTTTTTCTTGCACCAAGAGGGGTTAAATATCACACACACACACACACACACACACACACACACACACACACACACACTAAATTACATTCTGAAAGTTCCTTTGCTACTTAAGTGTTTGGCATAAGCATAGTTTCATCATAATATAAGTTGGTGAATTTACTTATCCAATTTGATAAAATGTTAAAAGATTAAGAGTAGTGGTATTTAATGTACCTTAAAAAACAGCATTCATCTGTCCTGGAGATTTTATAGCTAAATAGGTATAGCAACTTGAAAGTCATTGGAGTAACATAAATTATTTCTGTCTCTCACTATGCAGGCAGTTTTGTGAAAACTCCACTAGATATTCTGCTAAGAAGTTACTAAGTACGGAATGAGGCATATGCCTTGATCTTACCTCTTAGGTTATTCTATTTCTGGTTTTAAAGGCATAGAATTAGATTAGAATAATCATTTAACTCAAATCCAAAGAAGAGATTTAAACTCAAAATCAAAATATCTCAGAACCAGAAGACTTCAAATTAGAGGGAAGATCCAGGAGATAGGAATACTTCAATATGGAGACGTAATTAAGCTTGTGTGACAACATTGTAAGTAGTCAATAACTATTTATTGAATGAATAAATAAGAATTCTAACCAATCAAAACTTTGCAGAAGTTGTTTATGTGACAGTTCCTATAGCTTAAAAGTATCTTACAATTATGAGCATCTTAATGGTTTAAAGAACAGATAAAATCCTCTAAATACAGTTCTCTACTGAAAAGATCCAACTTTGTTGCTCTGCCAGAATAACTTTATATCTCTGGGCTCTCTGAATCTTTCTTCAGTTGTAGTATGAGGACCATAACATATCTTCTGTCTACATCATCAGGTTGTGGTGAAGATCAAATGAGCAAATAGCAATACTTCATAAACTAAAGGGAGTTGAAAATGCAATGTTCTCCATTATATCTTATTTATATTTTCCCGTAAGAGATGCTTCATTTTCCTCTGTCCTCTACCATATACATACTGATAAATGTATTAGAACGAGACATTGTGTTTCTTCTGGACCTAGAGTAACTGTGTTTTCAGGAATGGGGTCATTCAGAGAGGTTGTATTCAATTATTTCAGAGATGATCAAGCCAAGTCCTGTTCGTTCGGTGTTGTCTCTCTAGGGTTATCTGCTTTGAAGCAATTTCTCTCCTTGTTAGTAGCTTCTTCCAATGAGAGCTGGCAGAAATTAAGGGACTCAGTGTCATGTTTTCTTAGAGTTGAAAAGGACATTAGAGACATCAGTCCAGAACCTCCTGTTATTCTTCAGCATAAGGTCAAGTAGAGAAAAATTCCTTGTTTATAAGAGAACACATCTGCATATAGCAGTGCTGACCAGAAATCCCAGGTCCGGGTCTAGTACTGTTTTTATTATTCTAGTGTAATTGATTTGACTAGTAAAAATCCTTTTGGCATAGAGGGGTTTAAGGCCTTAAAGTAGGGATAACCATTTTCCCCTGGTCTTTCCATCCTCTTCTTTGCCTTGGTATTTGAGAGGTGACATTGGTTAAGAAGTTCCAGAGCCCGTAGTAAAGATACTTAAAGGTAGGGACACCTGGCATCTTTTGGTGCTGTCCTTTAGCTTTATTATTGCAGAGTACATAAAACACAGATTCTATGAAGAGAAACTCTCAATGCTAGATGATGTTAAGATCTTGGTTATTAAAAAAACATTGGCAACTTCAAAATACTTAAGCATACTCAAATTAGAGTATATTCTGGATTCATAAGTTATGAAATATGCACTTAAGATTTATGTTCTAGAAATTGGAACTAAATACTTATCAGGTAAAACATCATGGGGGCAGTCTCCAAGCATAAATTCTTCCCTATCCAGTTAGTCTACCAATCATGCTAATCCCAGTTACCTTGCCAGAGTGGGGTTTACGAAAAGCATGTGACCTGATTCTAGCCAATGATTGCTGGGAAATTGTCTGCTAAGAGGAACTGGGGTTTCTGGGAAGGATTTCCTTGCTCCTAAAATTTCATAGAGAAGATATGGCTCCTTTCTATGAACAGAGTTATGTGTAGATGTTATTCCCAGAACTACTGTAGCCATCTTGATGTCTACCTGACAAGGAATTCACATGCAAGCATTGCAGAGCTAAGGGAGATTATCAGAGAGGTGAAGATAAAGCCCTGATTAAAACCTGCTTAGTAGAGGTTTCCTCTTAACCTGTAGCTGATCACATCCTAATTGAAGAATTGAGTGACAGAAACTCTTAGCTTAATAATTGATAACCCACCCTCAGGGGCCCCTGGATGGTGTAGTTAGTTGTGCATCAGACTCTTGGTTTCAGCTCAGGTTGTGATCTCAAGATCATGAGTTCAAGCCCTGTGTCAGTTCCACACTGAGTAGAGAGCCTGCTTGAGATTCTCTCTCCCTTTGCCTCTGCCCCTCCTGCTCAATCTCTTTCTCTCTCTAACATGATAAATAAATCTTATAAAAATAACTGTTAGCCCATCCTTATACTGTCATCTCTGTGAAAATTCTTCAAAACCTGTAGTTTTGATGATACATAGCCATTTCTTGTAAATTTCTTTGGAAAGCAATGTGGGATCTGAGAGTAGAGAAATATTATTACTACTAAAAGTCTTTATTAGTAGTAAAATACTCTTCCAGATAATCTGCTTGTTTCAGGTGGGTTAGATAAAGGATAAAATTAACCAGGTATGGGGGTGGGTGGGAATCAATCAACAAGTTTTTATTGGGTGACTACTAGTGCCCAAATTTTACCAAGGATTTAATCAAGAGTAGGTGAATTACTTTTGTTATTTTCATGAGAAAGACTGCTCATATTCAATTATCCATTTTTAATGGAAGTATTCTTAATTCCCAGCCTTATAGCTCTCTCTTATACTGTTAGTACCTAGTGCAGAGAAACGTGCTTGAAGATTTGTGTTGATTTGTGTTGATTTTTCTTTGCTAGCCAACATGAAGGCTGCCAGATTCTGCCAAAGTCAGCACTAAAACTATTTCTCATGAGTAATAATGATAATATTCTTTTCCTTTATAACATCTTTAATCCAAGAATCTTAAGCCTATATAAACATTTGCCCAACAACACACTCAAAATATCAGATTTTGATAGGGAAATTTAACTAGATGGGAGAACACAGAGATAAAAGTAGAACCCAGAATCTTGACTCATAATATTCTTTCAGTCTTTTGTCCCCACCTAGCCATTCAAGGAAAAATAAAAAATTACAGAGGTTTCAGCAGGATAAACAACTAAGATTTTCCAGCCCCAGTTGATGATTCATTATTCCTCTTTCCCTGACTTTTAAAATATTTTTAATCTTTAATTTTATTTTTGAAAGTAGGAACTCTGAATGCCAAAAGAGGGGGGATTGAGCTGATTATGACTATCATGGTATCTTGGGTCTGCAAAAAATAACTTGGCAATATTTGAGGAGTGAGGTTTCTTTGGATATTTACAGAGCTTCCTGTTGGATTAAAGTACTGTCAAAACAATTTTTCTCTTGGTTCTTAAGTAATCCTCTTTCTAAATTGAAAGGGAAAGGAAAATCATGGAATGAAATTTTGGAGAAATAAAAAACAATGATGCGTTAAATTTCCTAAATTCTGAGATTTCATAGCTTATGGAAAGGGCTTTGTATTCCACTGTTTGGACTTAGTATAAGTCAGCAGAAGCTAGATGGAAGTTTAAGAAACTTCATAATGAAACTAAGATTTCATGACATTATAGTTAACTGACATAAACTCTCTTCAAACACAAAGAAATGGTAATTAGTAAGCTGATTATACATTAATCATTTTCCTTTTTTTTTTTTTTAAAGATTTTATTTATTTGACAGAGAGAAACACAGCCAGAGAGGGAACACAAGCAGGGGGAGTGAGAGAGGGAGAAGCAGTCTTCCCGCCTAGCAGGGAGCCTGATGTGGAACTCAATCCTGGGTCTCTGGGATCATGACCTGAGCCAAAGGCAGTCGCCCAACCAACTGAGCCACCCAGGCGCCCCCATTAATCATTTTCTAATAAAGTAGACCCACCAGGGTCTCAACTTGGCAACATTTTGATTAATCTATTTTTGGTTGATTAATAATTACTCTGTCTTGATCCACAAAGGTTTTGAATTGAAGTATCTTCTTGGAAAGTGCAATAATAATATTGCATTAGAAAATTATTCTGTTTAACTCATCCTATTTATATGTCTTTCCATTTAAGACTATGTTAGCCAGGGATCTGAGTCCATCCAGCACACAGCCAATCAGGTGAGAAATCCACTTGATTGTAAAGATCTTACTAAAATATCCCCACATTTCCTGGAGGCTGAGTTCACAAAGAGTGTACAGCAGAAGATGTTGATTTTCCTTTAGTGTACATTTTGAGCCCGCCATCGATAACTCTCAATCATCCTTGCCAGGGTCCTCCACTGAAGTTGTGATGTCATATACCAGGTGAAAGGATACCTTAAAGCTGAAGCTTAACATGGAAACCCAAGATATCACTGGAGACAGATCCTAGATTTAAATCTAGGTACAATTTAGATTTTTGTAGAGGGCTAAATTTTTATATTATTGAAGGTATATGCTTTTTTTGGTTTGGTTTTGCTTTGTTTTTACATAAGGCAAGCTCTGTCCATCCGTCTATCTCTGGTGGTTAACCTTGCTTTGAAATGAAAACTGATAGGTAATTTCTGATTTTCAAAAACTTTATTATTACTTAACACATGGCTCATCTCATAAGTGCCATATGAAGTAACTTGGACAGACATTATTTTCCCCATCATTGGTCACTTGCTGTAGGTGGCTCAGCTGCTAAATTGGTATTAGAATCCAGTCTTCTGATTTTTCATTCACTGAGTTTCTCTCTCTGCTGCTTTTACTTCTTATAATTTTGAAACATGTATGGATTAACCTTTATAACCTAACTAGTTTCTGTTAAAATATTGTCAGTATCGTCATCTTTATTTTCTTGACCTATCTCCATGAGAACTGAATCATCACATAAATCCCCATTTCTAGGTATAATTTCTCTTTAGTGTCATTGTAAATTATTCGGTACATTTACCCTGTGCCCCAAAGGCTGTTGAACGTCATTATGGGGCATATCTCTCTCACACTTTAAAACCATTGAAGATACAAACAATTGCATGTCATTATTGTTACCCTATTGGACCAAGTCTACATGACAAAATCCCTTATAAAATCTTTAAAGCTCTCTAAATTTGCTATAAGCTATTCCATTCAGAGAGGGGAAATAATAAGAAATATTCATACTATAATCAGCTCTTTGAAATGGTTGAGCCAACTCTACTACTGTACCATGGAAGAAATCCAAAGACCAACAAACCCAGGTCTTCTATAAGTCTCTTCATTATTATGCTTTCTGCTATAACAGAGTACTTTATCTGTCATCAAAATCAAATTAATGCCCTGTTCACACTAGTCTTGAAAGAAACAAATACATCTTTGTCCTTGAGTTTTTCACATGGTTGCCCTGATGAAACATATGCCATTGGAAGACAAATATATTGATGCAAGTAAAAAAGAGCAAATTAATTCTAGGAACCTAGTTAGAGATAAAAGATGCTATTTCTTTATTTTCTGAAATGTGGCTTATATGAAATGTTTCTCTAGGCTTTATTTGTGGAGGAAAAGTATGCTGCAACTTCATAACTAACAGTTTTTTAACTTGACATTTTGTCTATTACAGAAATGCATGGAATTGTGGGCAACTTCTTCCTACTGCTTCTGGCTAGCTCATTCAGTAAATCTTAATGTTATTATTAAAGATGAATGAACCACCTTTTAACCACTTGATGCCAAAAGTCCCTCTAATGTTATGGTACAAATGAGAGGAGCCAAATTTTGGAATTTCCTGGATCAGCAGGAATACCCTTTTGCAGTTCTATACTAATAGTTGGAGATTTACATATGCCACTTACAATAATGGATAAAACAACTAGACCAAAGATTAATAAGGAAATAGAGGACTGGAACATTGTTATAGACCAACTAGATCTAACATACATATATAGAGCATTGCATTCAACAACAGTAGAACATATATTCTTCTCAAGTGCACTTGGAACATTCTCCAAATTGAGTACATATTAGTCCACAAAATGAATTTCAACAAATTTTAAATGATTGAAATTATACAACGTATCTTTTCAAATGACAATGGAATGAAACTAGAAATCAATAAGGAAAACTGTAATATACAAATAAATAGAAATTAAACAACACTTTTTTTTTTTTTTTTGAGAGAGATTGCGTGCACATGCAAGCAAGTGGGCAGAGGGACAGAGGAAGAGAGAGAAAATCCCAAGCAGGCTCTATGCCTACCGCAGAGCCCATGGTCTGGGTCTTGATCTTATGACCCTAAGATCATGAGCTGAGCAAAAATTAATAGTAGGTCACTTAACTGACTGAGCTACTCAGGCAATTCCAGCTACTCTGGAAATTAAACAGCACAGTTTTGTTTTGTTTTTTTAAAGATATTTATTTATTTATTTATTTATTTATTTATTTATGAGAAGGTTCAGACAATTTTTTTGGTCTGTTTTTGGTTTTGTTTTTTTACTTTTTATTTGTGTTTTTTTTTCTTTTTCTATTATATTATTTTATTTTTTTAGTGTTCGAAGATTCATTGTTTATGCCCCACACCTAATGCTCCATGCAATCCGTGCTCTCAGTACCCACCACCAGGCTCTCCCATCCCCCACCTCCTCCCCTCCAAGACCCTCAGTTTGTTTCTGAGTCCAAAGTCTCTCGTGTTTCGTTTCCCTTCCCAAATTACCCTACTTCCCCATTTCCTTTCCTTCTCCTACTGTCCTCTATATTACTCCTTATGCATCACAAGTAAGTGAAACCTTGTGATACTTGACTTTCTCTACTTGGCTTATTTCAGCATAATCTCTTCCAATCCAGTCCATGTTGCTACAAAAGTTAGGTATTCATCTTTTCTGATGGAGGTGTAATATTCCATTGTATATATGTACCATATCTTCTTTATCCATTCGTCAGTTGAAGGGCACTATTTTATTGACAGAGAGAAACACAGCTAGAGAGGGAACGCAAGCAGAGGGAGTGAGAGAGGGAGAGCAGGAAGCCTGATGCAGGGCTCGATCCCGGAATCCGGGATCATGACCTGAGCCAAAGGCAGATGCTTAACGACTAAGCCATCCAGGTGCCCCTAAACAGCACAGTCTTAAACAACCAATGGGTCAATGAAGAAGCTACATGGGAATAAAATACTTCAATATTAATAAAAATGAATTCAAGGACTCTGAAGGATTAAATAAAGCCATTAAAACCAATGCAGAAGTGTATGTATTGACATGGAAAGATGTTTATATTATATCAAGCTTAAGAAGAAAAAGGCTGGCTGAAAAAATGTAGCTATATATTGAGGAAGCCCAGGAAAATACCCCATATACACACAATCACACAAATAGAAAAGCATCTGAACCATCATAACAAACTATTATCTTTAGCTGATTACTTTTGATATTATGTTTTTCTTTATGTTTTCTAATTTTTCCCAATGAATATATATTAGTTGAGTAAATTTTAAGTGAAATTTAATGAAAAATAAGTGCTGTCATGAGGAAATATTTGGACATATGGTTTTGGATAGGATTCTGTTACTATTTTTAAAATCTGAAGTCATCAAAACTAACAGATGAAGAAAGGGAAATAGAGATTATTTAAAACTTGCAAAATATATGTGTATAATAGGCAAATTTCAACAAAATTATGGAATGTAGACTTTTGAAGAATTTTCAGTCAGAACATTTAACTACTGCCCTGATTTCTCTTTGATGTGATTTATTGTTGGATAACAGACTTCAAGAAGAAAGTAAACATACCCTGGTATTAAGAAACACTATATCAGGTGAGTGATAATTTCATTGCTACCAGTATTTGGAGCAGGCATTGCAGGATGATTGATCCTCTGTGGAAAAGAAAGGAATTTCCTCTCTTTGACAATCCGGGCCTCTTTAGGGCTCTCAGCAGTACTTGCTTTGTTTTACATTGTTGAAAATCCAGTTGTGCATTAGCTTAGTTTCAAGGATGGAAATGTTATGGGAATGAAACATTCAAATACATTTTCTTTCGGAGCCTTTATTGTGATATAAGGAAGCTTTTATTGTCTCAAAGTCATCTGTAAATGTGGTAAGGAATAACTCAAGCCATAAAATGTAAATCAAACCCTAAAATATGAACTTAACTAACAATGGAAAAGCAAGAAGAGGTTTCTTTTGTCTTTTCATTTCTGACCTTCATACCAAATATGGATCATCTAATGGAAGAATTAAGCTTGAGAACTGGTTCTGCTCCATCACAGAACAGAGAATAGGGGAACTGACATCACTCTTTTTATTATTTTCCATAATATAAGATGCTACTTAGTAGGCAAGTCAAAAAATATAATTTTTATTCTATTTTGAGTGAGATATTCTAATACATTTAATAATTGTTATGATTATGCATAGAAAAGTTCTTGTTTTTTGTTTTGTTTTATTGCAGTAGTCTTTGGGGGATGATTTTATTGTAGAAAAGTTTAGCTGCAGGAAAATAATATAGTTTATTACAGTTTCATAAACTCAGTACAGTACCCAGGTAAAGAAAAGATGTGCTCCCTTCCCACCACTGTGCTTTCCTTCCCACCATGCCTCCACCCAAAGGTAACCGGTACCCTAACTTCTAACACCATGGAATAATTTCACATGATTTTGAATTTCATTTAAATGGACTCAGACATTATGAATTTTTTTCATGTCTGGCTTTTTTAATCCCACATAATATTTGCAAAATTCATCCTTATTGTGTATAGTTGACACTTATACATTCTTATTGCTGAGTAATTTTTTTTGCTAACATTTTTTTTATTGTTACTAAAATTTTTTTTTCCCCAGTGTTCCAAGATTCATTCCCCATTCCCCACACCCCGTGCTCCACGCTTTAGGTGTCCCCAGTACCCACCACTAGGCTCTCCCACCCCTCCACCCCCTTCCCCAAGTCCCTCAGTTTGTTTCTGTGTCTAAAGTTTCTGTTGTTTCGTTTCCCTCCCTAGATTACCCTAGTTCCCATTTACTTTCCTTCTCCCACTGTCCTCCAGTTTACCCCCATGCACTGCAAGTAAGTGAAACCATGCGATACTTGACTTTCTCTTCTTGGCTTATTTCACTCAGCATAATCTCTTCCAGTCCAGTCCATGTTGCTACAAAAGTTGGATATTCATCCTTTCTGATGGAGGCATAGTACTCCATTGTATATATGTACCACATCTTCTTTATCTATTCATCTGTTGATGGGCACCTTGGCTCTTTCCAC
>PITA01014576.1:14428-53232 GCA_004023965.1 Spilogale gracilis | reverse complement strand
TTCATATTATTCTGTCCCACCATTGCCCCCAGTCCGTATTTCTCTTTCTTCCCCATTTCAGCTCTCATCCTCTGTGGGGTGTGTAACACAGGTGACCTGGAGACAGAGCCAGTCATTTTGCGGGCACCTCTCTGCCCCTTTCTGTTGTTCTCCTCACCTTCAGTGGAGCCCCTCTCTCTGCACCGTCGTTGTTCCCCTGGGGTCATAACAGTCCGTTTGTAGTACTAAAACTTGTTCTTAGAAATGAATCTGGTCGACTCAGAGCCACAAAGTTGTAAATAACATATAAAATTTGGTGCTTTACTTTTCCCAGAAATACTAAAAACTTCAGTTAAGTAGAAAGTCTTTAGTCAAAGAAATAAATCTCTAATAGTAATTTCAGACAATAGAAAAGCTATGGAGGATATTTTCTTCTGGGAAGGAGACTTTCCCTGCCAAATATTCCTATGCGCAGAGCTTGTTCTGCTTTGATATCTTAGAAGAAAATGAAATAAAATAGATTCCGAGAGAGCTAACGTTAGATTTAGCCACCTTCTGGCATATGGAAGTGTTTCGGTCTAATCAGTTTGGGGCTAAAAACTGTTTAATTCCAAAAGGATTCTGCAGAGCAGATGTAACAATTAATTTCAGGTAAATCAGTTCAATCTGGCTTTTTCATTCTTTCTTATATTTTACCAATTTTAACGTAATTTGTAAGGGAATATGCGCTCCATTATATATGTGTGCAAACATCATGAATCAACCTAATCCAAGAGCCTCCTTATGCATTCGGGCAGTGTCCTGCACCATGGTGGGCATTGGCAGTGGTAATTGGGCCATTGTATTCACTGTTCGCCTTGTGCCAAAGGTCTACATGCTTTTCAAGAGCCTATAAAAAGACTTGATCCCTAAAATATTGTATTTGTTCTCAAGTATGAGAAATGAAAATTAATAAACATAGAACTGAATGTCGGCAAATTAAAACATTGGATCAGTTGGTTGTCGCTCAATCCTGTCATTATCTACAAATGACTTTAAACACGAGAGGTGACTATATTATGTGCGATGCCATGTGGAATGGGTCTTCCACAACTAAGAGGGCATGGGTCTCTCAGGTCTTAGAATAAGCCACTGGTGTCAGAGATTTGAAAATTTGAATCAAAATGCAAAATCACAAAACTATTTCTCAGAGTAATGGGAGTCTCTAGGCACAAAATGGAGGTTCTAGTTTAGATAGGAGATATTACATCCCATTTGCCCTCATCCAGCGACATTGGGGATAAAGCAGCTGGATAGGAATCTTCAATATCATTGACAATGGACTAAAAATGGGAACAGCTGTATTTTTTTAAATCAGAACTCCTCCTGGGAAGAAACTACTATATGGAGGTAGGAGGGTGCCATGGGCTGAATTGCTTGTCCCCCCAGATTCATATGTAGAAGCCCTAACCTCCAAGTGACTTTATTGGAATTGGGTTTTAAGGAGGTGACTAAGGTTAAGTGAGGGATGGGGTCCTGTTCCATTAGAACTGGTGTCCTTATAAGAGACGTTACAGAAACACCAGAGATGGAACTCAGGTCATGCTTCAGGATCAAGAGATGGTCCCCTGAATGTCTCCTAAGTTTGGTGAGTTAGCGGGCTTTTGCTTTACCAAGGTGGATGTGCAGGTTTGGGACCAAGCTGAACTTCCCAGGACCCAGTGCCACCCCCCTGTGGAGCTGCCTACTTACCCTTCCCCACGCCGCACTCAGCCTTCCTCGAACTACAGGTTAAACTAATGTTTTAAGAATATCTGTCTGAAGGGACATGGAAGTACTCGCTGCCTAGATCAACCCCCACCCACCCAACCATCAGCTTCATACCTCAAAGTCATAGCCAATGCCATGAGCCTTACACATGTGGAGGAAGACATGGTGGAAAACCAGCGAGAGATTGCTGTGCTTCAGCTGGGAACTCATCACCGCGTAGCGAATGGGTGTCGGCGACTGGAAAAGACCACAACTGCGTGTAAGACTCTTAACAAAATATTTCAGTAAACTCTTAATTTTAGAAAAGTTGTGAAGATAATACATAGGGCTCCTGTGCCCTTCTTGCTAACACTGCGCTACATTTGTTCCAGGAGGAAACTCATTAATCTCACGTCCTCATTACCGTTAACTGAAGTCTGCTCTTTATTTGGACTTCTTAAGTTTGTCCCCAATCCCTTTTTCTGTTCCATGATCGCATCCAGGATACCGTATTGTATTTAGTTGTCATGTCTCCTTCGGTTCTTTTGGGCTGTGATGGTTTCTCAGACTTTCCTTGTTTTTGCTGATCTTGACAGTTTTGAGGAGTGTGGATCACATATTTTGTAGAAGGTCCTCTGTTGGTATTGTCTGATTTTTTTCTCCTGATGAGACTAGAGTAATTTGTTTCTTGAGAAGAGGATCACAATAGGATCACCTCATAATAAGGGTACATGTATTGACATGATTTACCGTTGATGATACCAACTTTGATCTCACTAAGGATTTTTCCAGGTTTCTCTCTATAAAGGTACTTTTACCTGTTTCTGTACTATACTCTTTGGAAATAAGTCACTAAGGGGAGTCTGTCTTCTTGAGAGAGAAGTTTTATGCCAGTTGCTTTTTTTGTTTGAGAAAGCGTTATTCTTTATCTTGCTTGCCTACCAGTGAGACCTATCCCAAAGAGACTGATTGTTAGACCTGAAGTATTTCAATTATAGTATTTCCTAAAGACATTTAAAATTGAGTACGTACAAAAGAAAGTATTGGATCCTGGCAATTTTGTACCATGCCCTTTGTGAGATGTGATATTTGTCTTTGAATATCAGCTATGTTTATCCTTGGACAACTGGAAATTTGGAGAACAGCCTGTAGGGCCATGGCCAACCTTGGGGCATAGAAAACCTGGCATGGGGCGCCTGGGTGGCCCAGTGGTTAAGCCTCTGCCTTCAGCTTAGGTCATGATCCAGGAGTCACAGGATCGAGCCCCCGCATCGGGCTGCCTGCTCAGCAGGAAGCCTGTCTCCTTCTCTCACTCCTGCTGCTTGTGTTCCCTCTCTGGCTGTGTTTCTGTCAAATAAATAAATAAAATCTTTAAAAAAAAAAAAAGAAAAGGAAAACCTGGCACAGATTTTGACCTTGGGGGCCCTTCGGTGCGGGGGCAACCAAGGTGCTTGACCTTGTGCAGTGACTTAGGAGAAGGAAGAGGAGGGGCTGACGGTCCACAGCTGGCTGCAAGGATCATGATGGCCTGGCATTGTGTGTTGTGAAATATCAAGGCCTGCCCTCTCTGTCTCTGAGATAATGCAAGAAACAGGCTGACTGAATGTCCAGCAGAGGATGAACATGTTTTCCCTGCCTATATAATACGTATGCATGCTCTCTCTTTCTCTCTCTCTTTCTCTCTCTCTCTCAGATTTCATATTCACCTTCTGTGACATATTTCCCCATATATCCTGTCTGTTCCTTCAACACTTGCAGAAAATACTGTATCTAGTGTGGTCATGTTTTCAGTACTATTAGGTCTGTTCTTCCCACACGTGGGCAGAGTCCATATGTAATAATGTTCGGCTCCCACGGGCTAGTGCATCTTGACTTGTACCTCTCCATTAGTATTGTCCCACTTGCAGCCACTGAGCATTTTATTTTTGCCAAAGAAAATCTACTGGATCCTCATATCCTCACTCTGACCTATCATGGATTGTTTCCCTGGCTGCCTCCCTGAGATGACAGGAGTTCTCTGAGGAAGGCAGGCACTGTTTGGTTTCCCAATCCCCAGGCTGGGTGTGATGCCCCACAGAACAGGCATCCAGTGTTTCCTGAATGAAAGAAAGGAAGGATGGATGCCTACGTAGGGTACATTTGAAGCCCTTCCCTCTGACAGAAGAGACTCTTCCAGTGTAATTCAGGGGACATCCAGTCGGTGAGTGCTTTGGGGGCAGAAGCAGACCTTAGAGAATGACAGAAAATTCCCAGAGAATGCTAGTTCAGGGCAGTCATTCCAGGACTGGCCCCCAGTAGACTAGGTTTTAGAAGACGGTGTAGCTTCGGTGGACATAGGGGAGTTATTGGTGGGGCAATAAAAACCACCAAGAGGGGCGCCTGGGTGGCTCAGTTGGTTAAGCGACTGCCTTCGGCTCAGGTCATGATCCTGGAGACCCGGGATCGAGTCCCACATCGGGCTCCCTGCTCGGCGGGAAGCCTGCTTCTCCCTCTCTCACTCCCCTTGCTTGTGTTCCCTCTCTGGCTGTGTTTCTCTCTGTCAAATAAATAAAATCTTTAAAAAAACAAACAAAAAACAACCACCAAGAGAAGCGCTGGCTCAACTCCTCAGTCAGTCTGGAGGAACCACCAGGCCCCCTCACCCTCTCATGACAGGCTGCGCCATGTTCCTGCCTTCACAGTGAAGGCCCAGTAGCCCCAGCTTTTGCATATGGAAGTGAACTGTAAATACTCTGGAATTCCATTGTGGTTACTGAGCATGTAATTGGGTGGTGATTACCATGAATTCACAAGATAATTCCAAGGTTATTTTTGTCTTTTAAACTTCTTATGCTGCCATAAATATACAAAGTAGCAAGCCCAAGCCTAGGCCCCAGTCAGGGAGGGAGAGGGGTAGATAGGCATCTGGCTGCAGGAGCCCACTCAATGCTGTGTATCTTGGCTCGAAGGCAAGGCAGAGAGCTCATTATGTAGTATTGCTGGACAACATGTAAGGACAGGCTATCCTGAGGTTTCTTCCTCACTACAGAGACAGACTGCTGTTTCCTCTCCTTCCAGACCGGGGGTTAGGATTCATAGAGTCTGAAAGAAAAACCAGGATATTTGGTCTCTGTCTCCAAACTCTGTCTTTTCGATCACGATCACCATCCTACTCCAGAGCTCTATGGCCTGGACAGCTGCTTCTCCTTCCTACTTGGGAGGTAGGGATGCAAGCAGAATTCTGTGGCGGGAAAGTTATACGGAGTCAGAAAGACTGAAGTTCAAAACCTGACTGACCTTGAATGTGTCACTTAACTGCTCTGACTTCTAGGGATTAAATGCTGGATCCCAAGCATTAGCACAGGACCGTCTCCCAGGCCCAGGTCGGTCAGTGCTCGGGGCTCTTCAGAGTCTCCTCCTTGCTTTCAGGATGATATCCAGACACCTGGCTTGGTCTGTAGGCTCTCCCTGGCTGGGGGATTGCTCTGACCGCCTCTCCCACTTCCTTCTTCCCAAATTCCCGGCCCCAGTCCAGCTGGGTTATTGCTAGCTCCTCACAAACGGTAGGCTCTCTTCAGCCTTTGTCTCTTCTGCGGGGGAGGTCTCCCTTCCCTTGCCACCTAGTGACTGCCCTAGTCTATAAGGCCAGGCCAAGTTCCTTCTTTCGGGTAGAGTGTCCTCTGTCTCTGCCAGTCCTAGTCTACGGTCCTTTCTCCTAAGAACTCCAGGAGCAGGCTGAGGGGCTCTCACTCGGTCACACTGAAATGAGGCCTTGTGGTTTTCCTTGTGTATGTGCTGTCTCCGTTATATTTCTTTTCAACTCTTCGGAGACGGACTTTGTCAAATGTCTTTGTGTCCCTGATGCTTGGTGAAATTCCTGGCTTGTGTTGAGTGCTTCATAATGTGTTATATTGATGCCAGTGAAGATGAACATACGTGATACACCTACTCTTTTTAGACTTAACTAACTCCCCAGTTTCCACAGGACAAAACTGTTGGTAGTCTAGGGTTGCCTTTAATTCAGCCCAATAGCACAGGTGTGACAGTGTCGTGGTGAAGATTGGATAAGTATCTAAAGACGTCAGAACAGTGTCTGGTGCAGAGAAACAGTCAAAAATGTTAGTGCTTATTACAATTTCCTTAAACAAAATAATTTCACAAATGAGATAAGTTATTTAAAAACCAGCCAACAAACATGCTTTTTCATCAGAAAAGGCCTTAAAACAAGAATGCTTGAGCTTTGCTACTTACTTAACTTTATGACCTTGGGCAGCTCACTTAACTTTGCATAGCCTCATTTCCTAATCTTTAAAATGAATATGATAATCGCTGCCTTATCAATTCCCTGGAGCCATCATGGGGATCAAATAAACTCACGTCAATGTAAAGAACAAAACACGGGGTGCCTGGGTGGCTCAGTCATTAGACGGCTGTCTTTGGCTCAGGTCATGATCTCAGAGTCCCAGGATTGAGCCCCACATTGGGCTCCAGACCCACAGGGAGTCTGCTTCTCCCTCTCTCACTCCCCCTGTTTGTGTTCCCTCTGTAGCTGTCAAAATAAGTAAAAAATCTTTTTAAAAAAATAAAGGATAAGACATTATGCAATAGAAAACATTTTTTAAAAAGTTGACTTGTGTAACCAACTCTCTTCTGAGGCTATAACATCCATGTAGGTTTGGGAAGGAAATCACAACCTAAACGGGTTTTACAGCGGAAGACTCCTCCGGGACCATCTGGCCCATTCAGTGCTGTGTCTTGACCTAGCTCAAAGCACATTAGAAGCCAATGGATAATGGCAGTATGCCTAGAAACAACCTCATCACAGAGAGAGATGAAGCCTCCTTTGGAAGAAGAGCTTTCCCTATGGCCTCAAGCAGAGGAGTTCTTTAGGGATGAGCCTAAGCTGTACTCTGGGGCCAAATCACTGACAGTCAGCCAGGGCAAGGCACGTTGCTCAAAACAGTGGCCAGACACACAAGCCTTAAAGTCTGGCTGGCTTGGCCTTAAATTCTTGTTTCCATTCTTGCTTGCTGAGTGACCTTCCACAAGTTGTTTGACAGTCTTCTTACCTAAAAGTGAATGTAGGGGCACCTGGGTGGCTCAGTTGGTTGAGCGACTGCCTTCGGCTCAGGTCGTGATCCCGGAGACCCAGGATCGAGTCCCACATCGGGCTCCCTGCTCGGTGGGAAGCCTGCTTCTCCCTCTCTCAGTCCCTCTGCTTGTGTTCCCTCTCTAGCTGTGTTTCTCTCTGTCAAATAAATAAAATCTTTAAAAAAAAAAGTGAGCATAATAACAGCACCTGTCTAATATATTAATATATATTATATTATTGGGTTGTATAAAGATTCGTGTAATATAATATATTGGTTTGTATAAAGATCCATGTAAAGCACTTAGTTACAGTACATGCTGTGGAGTAGAGGCTTAGTACATTTTGGATATTATTATGTTATTATATGTATTATGGTTATTTATTGGTCCTTCTGTGTCTTTTTTTTTTTTTAAGATTTTATTTATTTGACAGAGAGAAACACGGCCAGAGAGGGAACACAAGCAGCGGGAGTGAGAGAGGGAGAAGCAGGCTTCCTGCCGAGCAGGGAGCCCGATGTGGGACTCGATCCGGGGTCTCTGGGGTCATGACCCGAGCCGAAGGCAGTCGCCCAACCAACTGAGCCACCCAGGCACCCTGGTCCATCTGTGTCTCTTGATTAACTTGGAGCTCTTTGCTGCTTATCCTTTCATCCTCTGTGCTGAGGAGAGTACCTGAAACACTATAGGTGTTGAGTAAGTCTGTTGAATTTACTTCTAGCTGGCGCCTGTCTCCAGTATTAACCGATAGCTAAGGTGATGCCTGACAAGGACTTAGAATCTGACCTCTCATAACAATATTACTTCTTTCTAAAAGATTTTTCTGGGAAAAGACCTTTCAATGAAAGCCTGCAGTATGGAGGGGTGGGCCCTTGCTGTGTCCCCTTACAGGAGACAGTGAGATGCCCCCTCAGCACCCTACTGTATACATCAGGGTGCCTGGGTGAGGCTTGGTAGAGAAAGTGCAGCACTTAACAGACCCCATAAAATCTAATCCCTCAAGAGACCTCGATGGTCACTTAGATCTCCTTTTTTTTGCAAACGAGGAAACTGAGGTAGAGAGAGATCAGAATTCATGATCCGTAACTTTCAGACCAGTGCTCTTCATTTCAAATCCCCATTGGCTACATTTGGAATGTGGGCATTTCAAAGGCTAGCCTGTTCTAATAAAACAGGGAAAAAATAGAAGAGAAAATATTATCAGTAGAAGTCAAGTCTTATTGAACTACCTTTCTAAATCACAATCTAACAAGAATGCTTCAAGCCAAATAAAGGAAGCTCGAAATACTCCTTTTCACTGGAGAATATAATTTTGCTTCAACCACAATTTAAATTGATTTAGTTCTGAGCACCAGCACTGGAAGTGTGGAGCACATTCTATTTTCGCCATGATACTTGTTTTGACAGTGATGCATTTCAGTTGACATAGTTGAAATCCTTATGTAATAAATCTCTGCCTGAAAATTAATCATGTTTATAATATTCTGAGAATTAATAACACCCATTGCTCAAATCATTAACTTAAAAAAGGAGCTTCCAAAATCTGTTCTCAGCAGTGAGGGACCACAAATAAATGAATGTTTGATAAAATAATCCAAGTACCAGTTTAACAAGCGTAAACTTGAATGTGGTCGCAATAACACAGAACTATTGTTTAAAGGTTGGCAGAGGCTGATGAGGTTCTTATTTCAGTTATGAAGCAGGCATCCACATGCATAATGAACTGCTCTCTGAATTATTAATGTGTTGCTTATTTAGCCTCATCTGTCTAGAAGATAATGTATCCTAACTCTAATGAGTGATTGGTTTTGTACATAATTACAGTAGCAGCAGTAGCGGGGAAATGTGTGCCTTCAAAGAAGGAGTTCTAAAAATAAAGCCATCACATAAACTCCGTTGTTGTGGCATTCTATCAAAATCAAACCCGAAGCATTTGAGAATTCATAATAAATTACAGGAGACAGAATCATTATTAACATCATAATTTAACACAAAAGGTTTTACTTAATCATTCATTACAGATCATGCGCTGTTAAAATGCTTATAAATGACTTGGGTTGTTTTAAGATGTGTGCAAATATGGTCCCTTTTGGCCACTCACTCTTCTGTGGTGTGGAGGGTCCACAGAGGAAGGGGAGGAGTCAAAACATTTGAAAAGGGTAGTGCTTTATCCTCATTCTCACAGAATGTTAATTAAAAGTTAAAAATGTCATCAGGTAGCTCCTTTTCTTTTCTAAACCATGCCTGTCTGGGATTCATCCGACCTGGTTTCCGACTTCAGGTGGAAGAGTCTTTGCTTCCCCCCTACATAACAGATTATTTAAAGGAGTAGGCTCAAAGCAGATGCTTTCTGTAGGCATTAGTCCTGAGTGTGCCTTCTTTATCACTGTGGGTACATTGGTGCTTTTCCTGTCTCTTCAGTCTTCAAAGGGGGCTGTCAGCTGACTGATTATAAACCCGATGGCATCACCGCCTGTTCACACTTGTTCAGGAAGCTTCAGTTGGGTTGTAAATTGCATTGTGTGTGCAAATATGGATGCTTTTTAAAATGGCCTATCCCGTGTATGCAGGCATGGGAACCCGTGTATGCAGGCATGGGAACCCGTGCACACACACGTGCATAGTGGCACCAGGGCGAGAACATCCACTTATCTTTCTAAAACCATAAGCACTTTCAATTTATCTGTACATCAGAAAACCTGCATAGTTTTTCTTTAGTGATTGTAGAGACATTTGAATTATTGAAGATCATAATGTTTCCCTCTTGAGTGCAGGCAATTCCTAGAAGTGTTTAAGAGTCTTAATCACAGGAGAATTCCCTTATGTTGCCTGTAGCTAGGATTGAAACCTATAGGCAAGATGGGGAAAATGGGAGAGTGCTTCTAATTCAGAGTACAACTTCTGTTTACAGCCTTCTAAAGCAACATACTTAAATGTAGCAAATTGTCTTGGAAAGTCTTGAATTGAATACTAACTCATCTTCCTTTTAGAAATGGCATGGGGTTAGGTTTGCTGGCCACAAGGCTCAAGTTTACAGCTGTCCCTCCATCCAGCATTGAACTTAGGGTCCTGTAGGTCCCTTTAGTGAGGATGGGGGGGTCACAGGTGGAGTTGGACCTGGTTGATTCTCAGTGAGATCCTGGGACCTAAACCTAATTAAAATGGACATGTTCTCCCCATTCCAACTCTGCCTCTCTCTCTCTCTCTCTTTATTTTTTAAAAGATTTTATTTATTTATTTATTTGACAGAGAGAAACACAGCCAGAGAGGGAACACAAGCAGGGGGAGTGAGAGAGGGAGAAGCAGGCTTCCCGCCGAGCAGGGAGCCCGATGTGGGGCTCAATCCCGGGTCTCCGGGATCATGACCTGAGCCGAAGGCAGTTGCCCAACCAACTGAGCCACCCAGGCACCCCTCTCTCTCTCTCTTTTTTAAAAAAAGATTTATTTATTTGAGAGAGAGAGAGAGAGAGAGAACACACATGAGCAGGGAGAGGGGCCAGGGGAGAGCAAGAAAGAGAATCTTAAGTGAGATCAAGGTATGACTCAGCCTCACAACCCTGGGATCATGACATGAGTGGAAATCAAGAGTCAAACGCTTAGCCAACTGAGCCACCCAGGTACCCTCCTCCACCTTTTTAAAGATTTATTTATTTATTAGAGCGACTGTGTAAGCAGGGGGAGGGGCAATGAGAGAAGAAGAGACTAACTCTGATTCTCAATAAGCAAAGAGATCAAGGGGATTCCTTTGAGCAAGGGTACCTCACAGGACAAGTGGAGGAGAAGGAGGCTACTGTCTGAACCTCCAATATCTGGCACTCTCTCCAGGCTACCTTCCAAATGTATGTGGAGTTCCTGCCAAGGAAGGTGACCCTAGGGGCCCTGATGAGAGTCAAACAAGGGTTTCTTGAATCCAGAGGTCTCTCCTGGACCCAAAGAGGCTCAGCAGAGAGGCAGGAGATGCTGCTCTGAAAAAGTATCTCTGGGGCACTAGTATGGGTCCTATTGGCCACTGAAATTCCTCTTTTATCTGTTTGATGTATTAGCATCTCACGTAGATGTCCAGTTGCCGAAAAGGTATGAAGCCCACTATAGGAGAGGCAGGAGAAACCCTCTGGCAGCAGTCAGAGCACCTGTAGCCAGAGCCCAGTTTGTGCTCCCATAGTCTGTGTACCTGAAGGGCCATCTGGTCCACCTGACCCTTGTTCTCCCTTCCCCAAACCAATTCAGCCCACTGTCTCCATGGATATTTGTACTTTGTTGCCCTGAGTTCCGAGGTTGGTAAGCCTGAACCAGCCCCAAGACTGCTGGCCCCAGTCAGCCATCCTAACGATGGGGCTAGTGATGAGATGGGAGGTTGGGGCCATAGAAAGAGGCAGATCATGAAGGCCCTCGTTAACCCAGCTGGGAAGCTGGGACTTTCCTGAAGATGACAGGAGTTATTTCAAAATCATAGGTAGGGGGGCAACATGCTCAGATTTGCTTTCACCTTGACGACCTCGACTGTATGTGTGGTTAGGCCGAGGGGGGGCAGGGGGCAGGGAACCTTAGTGAGGAGCACAGCTAAGGCAGTATCTCTGTGGAGGAGGAGGAGGGATCACAGTCGAGACTAGCATCATCATGAGCTGGTGTAGACTGGATGTGGCAGAGGAGGCATCCCATCAGCCCCCGGCAGGCCCAGCCATGAGGAAGGAGCCTAGAGAAGTTCTATAGAGTGGTGGATCTGGGAGGGGAGCTCAAAAACAAGACTGGAGCTAGAGAAATACAAGTTTTGTCAGAAGGTGCTGTCAGTCGAAGTACTTGCCCAAGGCTGCAAAATGAGAAGAGATGGAGGGAAATGTCCCAACAGACCCACCCTTGGGAAAACCCATGCTGTTTCATCCGTGCAGCATGGTGTCTTCTCTTTCTAGAATGCTCTCTCCGCTTTCCTCTGGCCCAAACACTCTACTCCAGAAACCCATGGAGTTTGGAGCGGCTAAGTGACTTGCCTGAGGTTCTTTCTTCTCTCTATACTCAAAGAGCTGAGCTAGAGCTCAGGAAATGGTGGCTGAATGTTGCTGAACACCATGGGGAATCGAGAAGCAGCTGTTGCTTACCGGCACTGAGACAGCATTAAGGCAGCTCATTTTCTTCTCTTTTTGGGGAACAAGGGGCACTTTCAAGGTGCTCAGACTGCAATCCAGATGGCCGTTGGTCAGGTATAAAGTGAGCTGCGTCAGGGCCAGCTGGTCACTGTATGAGAGGCGGAGGCCCGTTGCCCACACCTGGTTAAAACAGGAGCCACAAAAGTGAAGGTAAGATGAACAACCTGGAAAGCAAGCTCCAACCCACCCTAAGCAGCCGAAACCATGTCAGCCCCCACCAACCTGTGCACATGGGCCTGAGTGGAGTAGATGTTTTTGCTTCTATTTCTACTTCCTTCAACTGAAGGACAGAGCCCCCAATCTGATTCTAAATCTTTTTTTAAAATTTTATTAATTTATTTGACAGAGAGAGATCACAAGTAGGCAGAGAGGCAGGCAGAGAAAGGAGGAAGCAGGCTCCCTGCTGAGCAGAGAGCCCAATGCGGGCCTCGATCCCAGGACCCTGAGATCATGACCTGAGCTGAAGGCAGAGGCTTTAACCCACTGAGCCACCCAGGCGCCCCCCCAATCTGATTCTAATTAGAAGATTGAACATTCTTGCGGGATGTTACTAAAATTAAAACACCCAGCCAAGGTAATCTGTTGGAGAGGCCCCATTCCAGGCTCATGGGGACTTTAATTCTCCCAGCTGTTTTGCCATTTTTAGGAGAAGGAGGATGACACTGGTCTCAACCCAGCCGGTCCTTACCCTGTATGAGTTCCCCCATTGTGCAGTGTTTTCTGTTGAGAAAGATGAGACTGGACAGAAGCTTCAGAGGATGGGGAACTAAGGAGGAGCAGAGGGGGAAAGAGGGAGCGAATAGGAGAAAAGGGCAGTTTGCTCTAATTTCAGAAACACAGAAACACAGTGCCAGGAAATCTCACTATGAAACTTCAGGGAAACTTATGATTGGCCCACATGTCTTAGCCCTACCCGCATTTGTCATGAGTGTGGGATAGTCATTTTGTCACAGTGTCCTCAACTGGGAAATGAGAACTGTGGGACCACCCATCCTCGCTGAACAGCAGGGCTATGAGAAGAATACTATGATGCAATAAAAATGAAAAGGCTTTGAAAAATAGACATACGTGAACACTACGTTACTGTAAGCCACTCGATAACTAAGTAAGTCCATTAACTCCTTTGACAGATATTTACTGAGCGTCTACTATAAACCATAGATGGCAGAAGTGGATCATGTGCTACCTCTCCCCTCTCCTGAGGCAGACCCTCACTCGTAAATGCCCGTCCCCACCCACCCCCACACCGAATACAGAAGCACCCCCAGAATCATCCTCAGTCCAACGCTCAAGGCTAGTGAAGGTAAGTTCAAGGCGACTGTGCTCGTTGCTGGAGAGTCAAAGGTAGATGGGCACAGGTCCTGGCATCCAGGAGGGGAAGACAGATGCATTACGTATTCAGTCATTTACAACACACTGTAATATGTGATGTAATAATGGGATGGAACAAAGTACTATTGGGGCCGAAAGGACAAACTGAGTTTGTCTAGCAAAATCAGGGCTGCATTGCGGAGAAGGTGACATCTGAGCTATGACAAGCAACCCAAAGGTGACTGGCTTCCCTGTATCAAGTACTTACGAAGCGCCAGGTCCCTCCCAAACACCTTAGATCTTTATAATAACCTAAAAAATAACAATCCCATATCGTAGATGAAAACAAAAACCCCACAGTTTTAGAGACATACCCAAGCCCTCACAGCCAGGAAGTGGCGGTGCGGGGGTTTGAACCCTGTTCTGTCTGGCCCCAAGCCCATCTGTTTCCCATTCCCTGTTGGCGGAGATAGCAGTGATGTGGGCCCAGCCATCCCTCAACGGTCCTAGTTTCCCAGTCACATTAAAAGCTAAAGTTGCAGAGGATGAAAACATGCCCTTGTTTACTATAAACCATGCCACGAAAGTGTCTTGTGGAGAAAACATGAAGTATTGTATTTCTGGAGTATGCTGTAATTAGCAGTAACGCATTTTCACTGTAGGAAGTTGGAAATGAACACATTTTCACGAAGACTTGATTAAACATTTTTTCCTCTTAGAAGGCCTCCGTGTGCCCCACACACCAACTCGATATGTTAAAATACATAGTATATCTTCCCTAGAGTGGACGCCTCTCCAACGGATCTAGCAGGGAGTGACTTGAGTAAGCATTGAATGCGAATAGCATCATTATAAGGATATTAGGAGGTCAAGCTGTCAAGGCCCCTTGCTAAACTGAAGCTCATTTCCGGAGTCATATTCACACAGTAATGCCCTTTTATAATAACAAATAAATCACATTTGCAACAATTGTTAAAAACTAACTGCCAAGTGTCTGTTGCAGTTATAAATATCCTATTTGTCAACTTAAGTATTTCCTGCTGTATGGCATAAAATGCAAATCAGATGGGGGCAACTACTTTTTCTTAATAGGAGAAAGTAGACTTGCTGTTCCTGCACGTCCTGCACTTTTTTTTTCCAGAGCTTCTCTTTTGAAGGTTTCATGTCCTTGATTAAAGGGAAGTGTATATAACAAACGTTATTAATATTCATGTTAATATTATTAATGTTTTGGTCATATTTTTTTAAAGATTTTATTTATTTGACAGAGAGAAACACAGCCAGAGAGGGAACACAAGCAGGGGGAGTGAGAGAGGGAGAAGCAGGCTTCCCGCCGAGCAGGGAGCCCAATGCGGGGCTTGATCCCGGGTCTCCGGGATCATGACCTGAGCCGAAGGCAGTCGCTTAACCAACTGAGCCATCCAGGCACCCTGGTCATATTTTTTAAAACTTAATTCCAGTATAGTTCACATACAGTCTTACATTAATTTCAGGTACACAGTGTAGTGATTCAGTGTTTCCATTCATTTCCTGGTGCTCACAGCAAGTGTACTCGAGGTGATCAGGATTTTAGCAGGAAGGCAGCACGGCGTAGGGGAAGAGGGAGAACCAAGGAGTCAGCCTAACTCTGACCCTCACAAACAGTGTAAATTTGACCAAGGTATTTAAAGTCCTTCAGTCTCAGTATTCTTGAGTGCGAAGGAGCAAATGGTTAATACCTACCACACAGGGCTTTGAAAAGAAAATAAATGCACTTAAAAGTGCCTTACACATGATAAAGTTCAGTACAAATGTTATTTTTTAATTACTAAGTATTTCCTTGAGGAGTAGGATCTTGGGAGACACTTTTTCTGTTGCCTGTGTGACTGTTAGATTGCCCCCTTTAATGGCTGTTTTCCCCATTCATGGCCGTTGTCCTCAACCCCACAGCTCAGCCCAGCGGGCGGTCAGGGTTTGGATAAGGTTGTTACTCCTGTCTCCCTTTGCCCAGTGAGGGTACTGAGATCAAAAAGTGACTTCATGGGGCGCCTGGGTGGCTCAGTTGGTTAAACAACTGCCTTCGGCTCAGGTCTTGATCCCGGAGACCCGGGATCGAGTCCCACATTGGGCTCCCTGCTTGGCGGGAAGCCTGCTTCTCCCTCTCTCACTCCCATTGCTTGTGTTCCCTCTCTGGCTGTGTTTCTCTCTGTCAAATAAATAAAATCTTAAAAAAAAAAAAAAAGTGACTTCATGGTTTGCGTAAGATCCTAGAACATGGGCCAGAACTCTGTTCTTCCTAGAGCCCCAGCGCTTTTGCTTCCCTAGACTGCCCTAAACCCCTTGTTCACCAAAGAAGTAGCAGAACAAATTTTGTTAAGCCTTTTCCTCAACAGCAGGCTTGCCTGAATTGCTCAGATAATTGTTCTGTTCTCCATCTGGTTTTTCTATTGAAGACACTGCCTGAGGCATGCTTGTTTTGTGCATAGGGGTTCCTATCTCCCCCTCTAGACTGTCAGCCCTCTAGGGGAAGCTGCTCAGTCTTTGTCTTCCCACAGCACCCCGTCTGGGGCAGGCCTTGGCTCGCAGCAGGGCACGGCAGCACTTCTGTTCCCTTGTGAACTCCACTCCAACTTTTAAGGAACAGGATCTAGGTGGGCCTCTAGAAGCCGGTTTCAGATTGCAGGGTAGGAAATATGCGCTGAGCATCTCTGTGCCAGCCTTGTGCTTTCCCACTTAGACCTCATGTAATCCTATTCCTGATTCTGGATTTCACTGTTAACTTTAGAACCTAACCTCCGTCTGCACTGAATACTCCCTCACAATTTAGATGAGCAGTGATGGCGGCCTGTACAAAAGCACCGTGAGTGAGGACGGAGAGAAGTGGCCAGATTCTTAATGTTAAGAAGTGCCTTTGAGGGATGCCTGGGGGGCTCAGTCATTCAGCATCCGCCTTCAACTCAGATCATGATCCCAGGGTCCTGAGATTGAGCCCGGCACTGGGCCCCTTGCTCAGCAGGAAATCTGCTTCTCCCACTCCCTTGGCTTATGTTCTCTCTCTCTGTCAAATAAATAAATAAAACCTTAAAAAAGAAAAAAGAGAAAGAAAAAGAAGTGCCTTAGATGTGACTTGCAGGACTTCTAATGACCAGCGTGGCAGGTTGATTGATGAGCTGTGATGGGGTGGGGGGGGACACGTCACTGAAGGTTGGCGCTGGGCAGACCCTTACAACTCATCGAACGCAGTCAGTTTACTTTATAAATGGAACGAAGTGCTTTGCCCTCCGTTACAGAGCAGGGTGTCAAAAGTGTAGGGTGAGAACACAAGATGTCTCAGCTCTCAGTCATGAATCACTAGTTGGTGATTATTTTAAATTACTGCTGATGTAAAAATCATTTTGTTAAAAATGACTAGAATGTTGCAGACATTTGCATCAAGGCCTTATCATATTCTTTTTTTTTTTTTTTAAGATTTATTTCACAGAGAGAGAGATCACAAGTAGGCAGAGAGACAGGCAGAGAGAGAGAAGGAAGCAGGCTTCCTGCCGAGCAGAGAGCCCGATGTGGGCCTCGATCCCAGGACCCTGATATCATGACCTGAGCCGAAGGCAGAGACTTTAACCCACGGAGCTACCCAGGCGCCCTGCATCAAGGCCTTAAAAAGAATATGTAACACAAAAATATTCATCTCATCATTACTTTTAAGATTGAAAAATTGCAATGCTCCAACATTTGGGTATTGATTAAAAAGATTCTGACACATCCAAGTGATGAGATAGTCTATGCTGTCATCACATAGATAACAATTGTAACTTTTTTTTAAAGATTTTATTTATTTATTTGACAGAGAGAAACACAGCCAGAGAGGGAACACAAGCAGGGGGAGTGAGAGAGGGAGAAGCAGGCTTCCCGCCGAGCAGGGAGCCCGATGTGGGACTCGATCCCTGGTCTCCGGGACCACGACCTGAGCCGAAGGCAGTCGCTCAACCAACTGAGCCACCCAGGCACCCCTGTGAGTAACTTTTGATGGCACAGGAAGACACACAAGAATGGCAAGAGAAGGGTATAAAGTCAGAAAGGCAACATGACTTCAGCTTTGCAAAAATCATATTGCACAGACAGAAGACTAGATGACACTATAACAAAATGTTAACAGCCAGTGGTTAATATTAGCATAAATATTAGCAGTAAGTGTAATTATATCTAGACTTTCATGTGTGTTCTGGAATGTACTATCTGATATGGTAGCCACTAACCCCTTGTGGTTATGTGGCTGGTTCAGGGACGCCTGCGTGGCTCAGTCAGTGAAGTGCCTGCCTTTGGCTCAGGCTGTGATCCTGGGGTCTTGGAATCAAAGCCCACATAGGGCTCCCTGCTCAGTGGGGAGTCTGCTTCCCCCCCCCACCCTCCTCCTGCACACTCACGCTCTCTTGAAAATGTGTACTCTCTTTCTCAAATAAATAACATCTTTTTTTAAAAAAATGTGGCTGGTTTAAGTGGAGATGTGCTCTAAATGTAAAATACCAGATTTTGAAGACTGAGCAGGTTAAAAAGAACACAAAATATCTTGTTGGTAATATTTTATACTGATTATATGTTGAAATGGAATACTTCGGTTATATGGGGTTAAATAAAACACATTATTAAGACTATGTTTATTTTTGTTATAGTTTTAAATAAGGCTGTTAGAAAATGAAAAATTGCACGTGGTTTACATTCTATTTCTATTGGATCGATTGCAAGCTCAGCAAGAGAGGGCCAGTAGGGTGTGGTGAGGGGATCCTGCAGAGGCCCGAGCTCTCCACTGCTCTGTCAGGCCCTGTACACGATGTGGTTGCATCAGGAGACCTGGAATAAGGTGGGCAGAACACGGGGCAGAAGGCAATCCAGAAACCGTGACAACCTTATCAACCTTAAAACAAGCATGTGAGAAGCAGAAGACACGATCAGGCAGCGGCAAGCTTGCCCTCAATTGTCCCTTTCCCAGGTTCTGCATCCTGTTTGGGCCACAAGCTCTGGGACGACAGGGGAATATGCTCCTGTGTGGGAGGTATGGGGGAGATGCCCAGGAGTGAGCCCTTTTTGCCTTGGTGCTCCAGGCAGGTGAAGGCGGCTTGCCACTCAGTGGTGGCTTCTTCCCTGTGACGGGCAGGGCGGATGGGAGGCAGGGCCCACGCGCACAGACACAGGAACTATGCCCTCATGTTGTGACTGTCTCCACTCGGAAATAAAGTCTTCGTAGCAAAGGGTTGGTCTCACCAACCCTCTCTAATGGGCTTCTGGGCACGTATGGGGCTGACAGACTAATATATAGATCAGACATTTGTGGAAAAGTCATAGAATTTCAGGGCTTGAAGGATTCATAGATGTTTTGCACATTCATCCTAGAATTTCTATCCTTTTTCTACTTCATCATCTTCTTTTATCGTAAGGAGAAGAATCTGAGGTCCAGACCGGCTGTGTGGCTTGCCGAAAGCCCCACCCTTGATACCAGCATCGAGGTAAATATCCCCGATCCTCGGCAGGTTGACTGTCTGGGCCACACTTTCCTCCACTAATCAGCGGGGAGGTTAATCCTGACAGCCACCCCCCCCCCCCACTTACGTCCAGCTGCACCTGTGAGGCTGACGGGAAATTTTCAAGATTTCTCACTCTGCAGAGAATTTTTTAAAAGACAGATTCTCCAGCTAAAGCAAGTGGGAGATGAAGTACTGAGAACCTACCGCGGGGATGTGGAGAGCAGAATCTAGAGCAGCATGTGATACAAGCTTACCTTCCTCGGGAGCCTGTCTTGGTTAGGGCACCGGTGGGCCACCTCCCATGGAGTTCCAACATGACAGGAAATCCACCACTGGGTTCTCAGAGTGAGACCAACGTCTTTTCAGAGCCCTGGGTCCCCAGAGCTGTGACTAACCTAGAGAGGGCGGGGCACCTGCCCAGCCCCTCTGTTTGCTGGTTAACACAGGCACGGGTAAGCCAAGGTTCCCTCGGTCTTTACTGGTTTGGCTAATACAGAGGCAAGACCTTATCACTTTAGAAGCCAAAATTGAGTGACATGATCTAACTTATAATTTTAAAGAGCTACTCTGGTTGCAATGGGGAGAAGAGACCACGAGGGGTCAAGGATGGAAACCAAGAGGCCCTTGCAAAAAAATGGGTGAGAGGTGGTAGTAGCTGGACCAGCATGGTAACAGCCCAGGGTGGGAGAAGTGGTCTTATTATAGATGCATTTCAAAACTGCAACCTAAAGGACTTTGTTATGGGTTGGATGCAGGGTGTGAAAGAAAGGGGAGTCAAGGATATCTTCAAGACTTTTGCCCTGAGCAAATGAAAGGATGAAATTATTATGTTCTGAGTGGGGTGGACTGCTAGAGGAATAGTTTCAAGAGTAAAAGCGAGATTTCAGGTTTGGGCGTACTGAATTTGAGATGCTTTTGTTGAATATGCTCCAGAGGATGGGATTCTATCTTAGGTACTTTTTCCCTCTTCTCAGCTGTAAAATCAGGAAGATATGCTTGGCCAGGGTATAGGGATAAAGCAGAATCTGTCCCTGATACGGAGGCATCTTTTTCTTTGCTATTACTTTTGGGCCTTGGGCTCAAGGCCATCCTTGTTTGAGGAGAGGCAAGGGCTACAGACCTCAGTCTACGTGGCCTACAGGACACGGAGCCTTCCCTAGGGGACATACTTCTCCCCATGGGTAGGCCAAGATGAAATGAGGCTGTAAAGGATAGAGGCACCTTAGTAGGAGAAGGAAGTGACTGCCCATGAGGGCAGTGGAGACTGGAGGGGCCTAGGCCTTGAGGGCGGCGGGTGGCTTCGCTGGGATGGCGAGAGCACTGGACCAGAGTCACAGGACCTCACTGGGAGGGTTGGCCTCGCCCTCTGCTCTGGGGCCTTAACTCCATTCTTCCTGTGCCTCAGCTTCTTTGCATGTTAACACAGACCTATCTGCAGTGTTCTTTACCTCTGAGGGCTATTGTGAGGATCAGTGACTATAAGAGAAACTCCATGAGTCTGTAACTGTGGGGTCTGGCAGACTCAAATCCGTTTGGACTCAGACTTCTTCCCTGTGTCTCTGTGCTCACTTGCTTGGCTCTTGACTTCATTTTTTTTTTGCCTGCTCCTCAGAGACGGGGAGCACTTTACCTCTTCTCAGATGCTGTTGAAAAACAGACTTGAGAATCCTAGCTATTCTACAGAGAATGTACTGCCTTAGGTAGTGACTTAAGTGATACCTCTTCCCATGTTGACCATCAACACAGCACTGAGCTCCCCGTTGTGGGTAAACACCACACACAGTACTTGATTTTAAGGAGCTGGTATGGTTCACTGTAAGAATTTTCAGTTGGTAAGATATGAATGTGATTATAATATTTGGTAAGCATTGTTTGTATTGTATTTTTAAAATGAATAGGAAGGCAGAGGGGAATGCAGCATCTTGGTATGTTGCCACCTAGTGGCAGCTTCTGGGATGGCCCAGCCTCTAGGAGAGGCCCAGGAGAAGGGCTGTTGTCCCGTGTGGGGGCCAATCCCCCGGTACCCTGGTCAACAGCTGAGACTCAGTATTCATCTTGGAGGTCCTTCTCTCTTTCTCTATTGATCCTGTTTATCCTTCTGGCGGCGATTTAAACCACAGCTGCACGAACTGTCTCCAAGCAACTACAGCATCCAATTTCTGTTCTGCCCGCCCTGGACACTGCCTTATACGGCGCATTTGGAGTCTGCGAGGCCAGAGGCAGCAGAAAATCTGGGTCCCGACACTTAATGCTCAGGGCCCAGTAGTCCCCCATGCCTAGGGCCTCCATGATTTCCAAAGACCTTCAAAATACTTGGATTCTGGGAAGAAAAAAATAAAAGGTGTTACTGGCTCCCAAATATAAAAGGAAAACTACGAAGTAACCATAAATGTTTTTAAAACATCGCCAGAATTCGACATGTTGATTAAATGCAACACAATTCATACAGTTATATCTAAATCCTGTTCCATAAGAGCACATTTTAATACATTTACTATGACATAGGATGATGGGCTTTCTAAAGCCAAAAAATACTCAATGTCCAGAGAGATCTTAAACAATTCTGTCCCACAGACCTAAAATTACCTCTTCATTCCCACATCCGCATTTTATGGATGAGACTCCGAGAGGTGAGTGCCCTGACTCAGGTCCCTCAGTTAGGGGAAGAGCTGTGATCAAAGCCCAGTTTCCAGGGTCCTGGTCCAGCCCTTCCCACAACACCTAGTCCCTAGTTAATAGTCTAGTTGCTTTGTGGTGCCAGAAGCTTCTCTGTGACTTCTCAAGTTCAAGTTCTTTCAGGGTGTGCAGGAACTATATGGGGGATCCAAAATGGAAAACATTGCCATTTAAACCTGCACCATCAGTAGCTCTTTTCACTTTTGTTAAAATGCCAACATTTTAAGGTGCTCTTTCCTTTTCTCTTCCTTTTCGAAGTTACTCCCACTCCTTCTATACATTTATGATCCTCCCTCGATTATTTTCAAGACTGATGGGCTAACTGATATTATTTGTATTAAGGTACAGAATTACATACCCATTTCTTTTTTCTTTTAAGCATTTCCTTACCTTTTCTTTAATCATGAATTTTTAGAAGGGCATTTTCTTATTTTGACATTAGGCACTAAACTATAATAAACACAAAAACCCAATTTTTATAACCTATTACAGGTTTCTAGGACTAGTAATTGTATATGCTTCTTCCATGGCAATTCAATATAATAACCTCATACTGCAGACAGTTATTCTCCGCCGTTAATTTTCACGCCATAAATGTCAGAGATGGTGAATGATTTGCTTAGTTGAGAAGTATTCCTTTAAATTTACTACAAATAATCTCCAAAAGGCTTTTGTGTGGGTTTTTAAAGCAGAAAGTTCTTGCTGGGTAGCTCTCACCGGGAAGGATCCCCGTGCCTGCTCGTGTGGACACAGAAGGCTGTGGTGCAAGGTGAGATGAGGATGAGCGCACTGCGCTGGGCCCGCTGGGGCAAGGAGTTAGCAGCAGAATTCTCCGGTCCTTCCCAGTTTCTTTGACATTTGCAGCAAAACAGAATTTTCTGTAAAGAACGATCTTTGTTGCAGAATATGCAGGCAAGAAACAAAGGCAGTCAGAGCCATGGCCTTGGACTTGGTCTAGTCTCGTCCCCTCAAACCCTAGGCTTGAGGCTGCAAGAAAGGAAGAGACCTGGTCGGGAGCAGAGTTCAGATCAGAGCTCCGAGCTCTTGATGGCAAGTCCAAGGCAAGTTTGTTTACATTTGGGAAATTCCTAGAGAGGAGAATTAGACTAAGAGCAGGGACTTACTCATATTCACATCCTGCAAAATGCCTACCACAGTGCTCTTGATATAAGTGTGCACAATAAATCTTTGTTGGATTACTCAATAATAACTAACTCAAGGGGAAAAAAATCTTCCCCTGAAAACACAGACAGGAGAGACACCACATCAAACCTGTGAGGATGGCTGAAATAAAAAAGACAGTAGTAACAAGTGTTGGCAAAAACATGGAGAAATTGGAAGCTTTATACGTTGCTAGTGAGATTGTAAAATGGCACAGCCACTTTTAAAAAAAAAACAGTTTGGCAGTTTCTTAAAAAGTTAAACTTATGGTTGCCAAGGGACCCATCGATTCTACTTCTAGGTGTATAACTAGAAATGAAAGCATGCACCGCACAAAAACTTGCAACGAATGTTAGCTGCAACAGTATTCATAGCAGTCGGAAGGTGGAAACAATCCAAACGTCCATCAGCTGATGGATAGATAAACAAAATGTGGTATGTCCATACAATGAGATATTTTTTAGCCATTAAAAGGAATGAAGCCCTGATATCTGCTAGGACATGGATGAACTTTGAGAAAACATTATGTTAAGTGAAAGAAGCCGGTTTGCAAAGGACTGCCTACAATGATCTATTTATACTAAATGTCCAGAACACGGAAATCCACAGAGGCAGAAAATAGTTTCCAGTGGCTGGGGAAAAGGGGGCACGGGAAATGATTCTTTGCTAGTCTCAGGATGTCTTTTTAGTGGTAAAGGAAATTGTCTAAAATTAGGTAGTGGTGATGTTGGTCTGAATATACTCAGAAACCACTGCAGTGCACACTCTAAAAGGGTGAATTTTATGGGAAAAGCTATCTCAGGAAAGCTGTTGTACACGCAGACACACACTGAATCTGGTCTCCAGGAGACCCATTCTTAGAAGGAGGCCGGCACAACTTGTATGGCTATTTGGTGGAATCTAGTTGAGAGTGTGAACAACTATGGAAAGAGGAAGCTTGTGATAAACCACCTAAACTGTCCTGTGAATGTACCCGAGGTATTCATCAAGTCTCCACCTCAAAAAGCTTCCCCAGATGTGGATGACAATTATCGGCTTCATACACTAAAACAAAATAGTGGCCAGCAAGGGTTAAGACCTCAGCCCGATAAGCAGTCGGGGGCCGGAAGGGATAACGCATTAGTTTGATGTCAAAGAGACTCAGTTAGCTTTGAGGACACAATGTCACTTTTCTAAAACGTGGTGCACTTCTGTCTCCTCCCCAGCACAGGCCTTCATTTGTGAACATTTTGTGAATCTGGCTTCTGGATTAAGCGGGGCTGGTCATGGTGAGATCCAGAAGAGGGGCAGGGCGGGTCCAGCAAGTAGGCTTGTGACATGGGAAAGCTCTGTCTGAGCCAGGTCCACTCCCCTTCTTCCCCTCTGGTCTTCATTCCAGGGCCCTCCGAGCACCTCAGCTTGCCTTCTGTGGCTTAGGGCTCCTCAGGGACTCCAATAATCCAATACATCCCGAGGGCTGGGTGACAGGTAGCATGTTTGTCATCATGTAAGCATTTGGATTCGGTTATCCTGGGAGCTGGGTGTGAATTCTATGCCTTTGCCTTTGTTGTCTAGAGACTGTAGTGTTGGAAAGGCTCAGCACCCCATCAAGCCAATAGGCCATCTTTTTTTGGTAGCTGCAGTATTTCCAAAGCTGCCTATTGACCCTATGGAGGATAGACTTTAGGAGACAAACTGGGGGAAGTAAAAAGGAAGGGAAATTAATATATGTTAAGGGTCTACCATGCACGATGCACTTCGGTATTTTCTGATGTCATCCTCAGAACCATCTTGTAAGGTAAGTACTAACAGCCGCCTTTATAGAAGTGGAAATGAAGACTCAAAAAACCCGAATCATGCCGAGTTCTGCAGCTAAGCAGCCGGGCTAGGATTACGAGCTAGGTTTGCCATCCTCTGAAGTCCTCTGAATGGGAGAGGATCATTGTGCGCGCACTCTGGTTTAACGTCTAGCCCTAGGAAGCCTCCTTTTCAACTGCTGTGGAGTAGAGACAGGCTCTCTGTCCTGCACTTGATCTGGGACGTTTCTCTCCGCCTGGGAGGGAAACAAATGCTTGGTAGGATGTGAGAGAACACCAGGATGTCAGCAGTCACGCCTAGGAGCGCCACCACTTACCAGGTGACTCTGAACCCAGAGGAAGGCCTGTGATCGACTGTGGGACTTTGGGCGAGTCGCTTAACACCTTTCGGCCTCACCGTCCCCATTATTTGTCTGTAAAGCACTTTGAGAGCCTATAATAAAGGAGTTGTATAAGGACAAAGAAATATTGTCCTTCGCCGTAGGCAGCAAGCCAGGGTTCCTACCTGTGATCGATGAAAGTCCTGTGGCACTTCCCAGAAATGGATGAGTGGAGCATTAGGGCCTTGGGAAAAATTCCAGCGGAGGAGCTACTGAGTAAAAATGACCCTCTAGTTTCACCTGAGTCCGTGTCCGTCCATCCCGGCCCTCCTGCCGGGGCTCTGCTGCTACGTTAGATCTGTGTTCTGCTGAGCTCCCCGCCAGAGGCTGCTTTTCACTGGCCCCTCTGACACCATTTGTCCCTGGGTTCGGTTCGTAACATGAAAGCAGCAGCATTGAGGAAGGTCTTTCCCTCTTTCCTCCTCCTCTCCTCCCTCCTTCTTCGCATCTCTTCCAAAATCCAGGGCACTGTTTCTTAATACACAGCTTACACTCAGGAGAATGCACTAGACAGTTCACAACAGAGAAGGGTGACTTTTTAGTTTTGGCCCTACTTATACCATCTTCAAGCAATTTGTGGAAAATAATGGTAGAATTCATTTCTTCATAGTTCCCTTATCAACAAGTGAATTATGCATTGAAGTTCTCCCACCGCAGATCTGAGGTAGTGTATTCTTTGGGATACCATAAGTCTTTAATATGAGTGGAAGTTTTATAGGTATTTCTTTGAAAGTGCCTCTTTATATCAAGCCTCTTTATTGATGTCCTCTCGTCCTGCACCCTGTTTATGTAGGGCATTCGGCATTGCTGCCCCATGGGGTTTGAAATCCTGTTCACGGAATTGTTGTAGGAGAACACAGTTGTCCTTTCTGGTAATGGCCATTTTCCATGTTCTTCTTGGAGCCATATGTTCCTTCTCTCTGGAATTCCTTTGTATTTCCTGTCTGTTCTCTCCCTATGGGGCTGAATTTTGTTATTTTATTTGGACTTGTATTTTGTCTTGGTTCCTGACTTAGCCTGACCAAGTTTCAGTGGGTTGGTTTGATATTATTTACATATTAACACATTTGTGGAGAGATATCAGAAACGGTTAAAAGTCAGACATAAATAAGTAGGTACTCTAGTCTGGGCTAGAGAGGTGGCATGATAGGGGACGAGCCACTCCAACCAGGAAGTGAGGCTACTCCATTTATTTATTTATAAGAGCTTGGAATAATAGGCAACACAATGAATCTTATGTTTAAGAAAGCAAAAGATATGTTTAAAGGAATATACATATTGTTAAAACAGTTCTATTTATGCAAAAGATTCATGTAACTTTATAAAGGTTTTCAGGGATTTTAAAGGATTTTAAGTGCTGTGTTAGACTGTACTGGTAACAGATGTTCAACTGCATGCTTAAGTTTTTGTTTTACTGAAAAAGCAATGGATTACTTGATATTTTCTCTTTAAAAAATCATACCAATGCCAGCCCCTTTTAAGTATAGATCTCATTCATTATTTTTAAGAAACATAAATGATTTAAAATAACATAAGGGCTTCTAAAGAGAAGTATCACTACACTGGAGCTAGGAGATTTTGTTTGCTAAATATTCCCTTTAGAATCCCAGTCTTTTGTGTCACTCCTTGTTCTTTTTCTATGAAGACAGATGGTGTCAGTAATTGCCTATATATTTAATTAAGTTAAAAAGCTACATAGTAAGGTTTTGGCAAAAAGTAGGAAATTTTGTACTGTGAGCTAAGAAAGCAAAGGGAAGCAGAAATTGGTAACATAAGACACTATTCCTCACCAAATTCACATTTTGATATCCATATGTGTTGGAATGTGAGATTGCATTTCATGAATCTCATGATAAGAACAAAGGCATTCGCTCTGAAAGATGAAGCCATGATAGAAATCTAGATGGCCGTTCTCTTACATCTTGACCAGCTGTATTGGAATGACTCTATCTGTTCATATCATGACGCACTGGGACCCAATACTTAGCGGTCCTTCTAAAGTCTTCTGACTCAGGTTTTTGCCTGAGATTTCTCACCTAGCAGCCTAATCATCGTGAAATTATTATGGGAGGAAAAGCAGTAGCTACTTGTAGAAAGTGGTTTGGAAAACTGACTTAGCCATTCTCGTGGTGTCTGTTTTCAAATGTTCCCATCCCGCGACTCCACCTTCTGGCTTAATGGCAATATGGCGCTCCCAGCTGTGGTGCCGTGTATGCGCTTGCTCATTTAAACTCTTAACGCTTAAAAATGGCCACCACAACACCGCTTTTATCCCATCTCGCTTAGTCATTAACATTTAATGACTGCCTTATGTGCAGAGCACCAGGATGGAGTATATTTAAAAAAATACGAGATGTGTTTCCTGGCTTTAAGCTGTTCAACTCAATTCAACAAGCATATTGAGGCTATACAGGAGAAACATACATTGTCTTTGGTAATGGTGGTTGGGGCTGGGGGGGGGAGAGATTTACAAAGAAAGTCGCCATTGATTCAGTGCGGTACCTCTGTGAGCATCGGCTGTGAGGGAAAGAGCGCGGGCTTGGCAGCCAGCTAAGTCATGATCTGAATCCTGGATTTGCCACTTTGTAGCTGTGTGGCCTTGAACATGTCACTGTAGCCTCAGTTTCCTCATCTGTAAATTTGGGATAATAGTCATACCCACTTCTCAGGGTATGAGGATTAGGAATACTACATGTAAAATATATAACCGAGTGGCATGTGACAAAAATTCAATAAATAATGTTATCATTAATGATTACTCTGGCCACCATACTATACCTGTCTCTGAAAGGCTAGAGAATGAAGTGACAGCTGAAGGGGTATTAGTTAAGGTGTGTTTCCATGAGGAGTTGGATTTTGAAACATTTTGAAAGGAGGAAAGTTGTATACAGACAGAAAAGAAAGGGAAGGAAAACCGTAGGAATGAAGGGGGCGTGTGGGAGGCAGGATGAGAATGCATTTATTGAACATGGATGACACCAAGCAGGTCAACTTGCTTGTCCTGGAGATATTCTGGATATGATCAAAGAGAGAAGCAATTAGCGCCACATGATGGGCGGGGGAAGATTCAGGACTCAGTTTGAAGAAATAGGTTAAGGCCTAGAGCAATTCACCTTGTACTTCGTCAGCCCAACATAATCATACAGGTAAAATTAAGTTAAAATGAATGTTAAGGATAACTTCGAAAGGGAAAATTGACCACATTGATAAGTCTTGGCCACAGGCGGCAGCTGGAACCTAGGAAAGGCCGCTCAGCTTTAGTTTCCTGATGCTGGTGGACAAGCTGTCTACCACATGCATGTGGAGAATCTTCTGGTCTTTCTTAGCATTAGCAGGAAGGCTTTTCCTTTGCTCCTACTTGCTGCTCTCCTGTGTCCTGCCGGATGACAGGTGCCGGATGCCGTGTGAGTGCCTGCATTTGCCCTGCCCTGACGGTGTTTCTGGTGATTAAAGTTAGCTAAAGACCTCAACGTCTGCAGAGAAGAGTCTGGGCTTCATTTGAAAGGAAGCAAGGATCTCCATGGTGATAGTAGATGTCCGACGTCCTGGTTGGGACAACTGGATATAAACAGAGGAACTGGGTCTATTATATGTAGACCAAAAGAGGTTTTACCCAAGAGCCGATGTTTAGGCTTGGTCTCAATGCTTCTAAAGGTTTAGGTTTACGGTAGAAGGGGCTTCACCCAACATTTAAGGAGAGTCGTATATGGTATTATTACATATAGCAAAATTGTCCACAAGTTTACCTGCACGATCACTGTTAAGAAATAAAATGTAATTTTTACTGTAAAATTTACTGTCATCATTGCCTTTGTGCTTATTGTAGAAGCCATGATGACAATCATCATCACTTGTGTATTACAGGTCTCTTTCATTGACATGAAGACGCAGACCTTTTAAAGGGACAGGTCTTTTACTTTAATGCTTCAAAACCCTCTGGGATCTATTTTCCCTTCACTAGGTATTAACTTGTGATTAACAATGTGCCTATTAAAGCATTAAAAACACTGAACAATAGACACTGCTGTTTATACCAAAGGCCTATTAAATTTTAATTTAGATATAAACTGTTAACCTTCTTATATATAAATAAAATACCTTCCCTAAAGAGAAAAAGTAAATCTCATTGAGGTCCCTTGGTGAATACCTTGTATATCTTGAAAACAGAGATAGGGAGATCTTATAAATGAGAGCACTAGAGGGGGACTCGGGGGGGAAAGTATTCATTCATTCATTTAATAAATATTTACTGTGGAGCTAGATGTGGTGCTCGGTGCTGGGTGCACAGCCATGAATAAGGAGGAATTATGGTATTTCTGTAGACTTTGTTTTTTCTACTCTCTGAAATAAATATATTCATTTTTGGTGCTTATATATCACTTTGAGATGATGATAATGTTCACTGACTTTTAAAAATAATGCTAATTCCATTCAGATGCCACTCACAATTTGAAAACCTGCTGGGGGCTCGGCTGACAGTTCTACATGTGATTATGCCGTTTGATTTAATAAGAACAGCACCTTATATCGGCTCAGCCTCTCAGAACATCCTGTGTGGGGAGGGCAGGATAAAAAGGGCTCCGAAAGGTCCAGTGAGTTGCCTAAAGTATCACAACTGGTTAATGGATAGATTGGGGACAAAACCTATTACCCGTCACTATGAAAATATTTTCAGTTATCTCTTTTTTTCCTCTTCTGGACTAATATATTTGTATTAGACACTCTTAGGGACAGTTTTCAGAGTGTGTGGGATATGCTCTGATAGACAACGTTAGGGTCTCCCTTTTTGTCTTTCCTCATAGTTCGCGCTGGCAACAAGTCCACTTGCTTCCGTGGCTAACCTGTATCTGGGAAGAACCATGACTAGTTGCCTCCAGTCATTTTTCATCTAAACTCTTTTCTTAAACATTGGATTTTCTTTTCTTTCCTTTTTTTTTTTTTAAAGATTGATAATTTGGGGCGCCTGGGTGGCTCAGTTGGTTAAGCGACTGCCTTTGGCTCAGGTCATGATCCTGGAGACCAGGGATCGAGTCCCACATTGGGCTCCCTGCTCAGCGGGAAGCCTGCTTCTCCCTCTCTCACTCCCCCTGCTTGTGTTCCCTCTCTAGCCGTGTTTCTCTGTCAAATAAATAAATAAAATCTTTAAAAAAAAGATTGATTTATTTATCTTGGGATGGCGGAGGGGGCAGAGAGAGAGGGAGAGAGTTGCTAGCCGACTCCGTGCTGAGCGCAGAGCCCCACATGGGGCTCGAACCCACAACTCTGAGATGGTGACCGCAGCCAAATTAAGAATTAGATTCTTAACCCACTAGGCCACCCACACTAGGGTGCGCCTTCCTTTCCCTTTTTTGAAAAAGTAATAACTGTCGATGATCACAACAGAGATGGTTACTTCAAAAGGTCACGGTTATTTAAAAGCCAGCAAGTTTTTAATCTGGAAATTTCAGTAGAAAACATCTTCACCAATCCATGTTTAGTGACTTTCTATAAAGAAAAGGAAGTGGAGAGTGGTATAGAAATGCATATTTACAAGAGGCAAGTCAGATGTGATGTTTGTAAAATTTAGATCCTTGCTTTTACCTCTATGTCTTTATGCTTTTCTATCCCCAACCCGCACAGTATCTTTCTCACTTGGAATGCGCTCTTTCTTATCTTCCTTCAAATCCTAATTATCTTTCAGCTCAAATCCCACCTCCTCAGTGTAGACCCTTCTTAATTGCTCCAAAGAGAAGGCAGTTAAACTGACATTACCTTTTTGATGTCTCTTTTATTGTTCTGTGTTGTTGTCACTTAGGCTTTTACTCGTAATTCATTTTTTAAGTCTGTCTCCCCCACTGGGTTATGAACTCCATAAGGGTAGCCCTCCATTTCTTTTGCATCTTTGCAGCCTTTGTAGCACCTACTAAAATGGCTTGTACATAACAGATACTCAATAAATACTAGCTCTTTATTAGAATTTCCCAGAAGTGAATAAGTAAGCTCAACAGATCTAGATATTCTAAAAGCACCAAGAGACCATCAATCAACTGGCTATCATGGGACTATCATTGTGTTAGATATCAAGAAGAGGTAAAAAAAAAAATGCAAGGTCAAGCGTATTTCCTAGAGGATTTACAAATCTCACGAAGGCAATATGTATGCCTAGGAATCAGGAAGAGTAAAAAACAATTGTGTGGGAGCATATCGGATGAAACTGGGTGATGGATATGAATGAAATTAGCCTCCTCCTAACAGGGAACAGGCCTTGTTTATATCTCTGTTCCTTCGGCTGTTGGCAAAGGGCCAGAGTAAGCCCTCTTCAATGTGAAGCCTTTGGTAGGTGTTTCATGTCCCTCCTGGAACCCAGTGGATACTGCCCATTGAAGACCCTGGCTCCAGGTCCCATTGGAGTGATAGTTGCTGCTTGAATCCCTCCATGGCAATATGGCACAGAGCCTCTCCCCTCATCCTCATGTGAAGGCTAGATTTCCAGGTACCTTGTAGCTTTGGGTATTCTGCATAGAGGCTCAGAAAGCCTGGAATGTCCCCATTCCTAGGGTTCTGGAATCTTGGACATAAATCCACTGTGAGGAGTGGTTTTAGACTATGACCTACCACCTCCATTTCCCAGGGATGGGCCTTTTTCCTTTTTTTAAAGAATTGAAGTATACTTGGCATAGGATATCATATTAGTTTCAGGTGAACAAGGTAGTGATTTGGCCTTTATATACATTACTGCATGCTCACTGTGGTAGGCCTGTTTACCATCTGTCACTATACAAAGTTACTATCATGCTATTGGCTGTACTCCTTATTCTGTCCTTTATATCCCTATGCCTTACTTACTGGCCCTTTTTTCTTTTATTCCCAATGACCTTGTGTTCTAGTTGATGTTCTCAATATTTAAATATTGCTATATTTCCAAAACTTTTCCTCCATTCTACTACCTCAGAACCTCACTCTCATCTCCTTAAAGTTGAACAGGATTTGCCACACTCTTATCTGAAGTTGATTCACAATTGTGGGCCTGTCCTTGGTGTACCACTGTCATTTTATGTCTCTCTCTCTTTTTTTTTTAGCCCCCAGTCCCTTTTGCTTTTACCATGGTAAGTTATGGGGGCTCATCTATAGGACCAGAGAGCAAGGATGTGGCGTGGATGCGGTCATCTCAGTTTTCTGCCTCTTATGTCTATTGCAGGACCTGGGTGTATGTAAGATCATGTCCGTGAAAGTGCTTTGTAAGCTATTACGTTCTATACAAATTTGTGATTATCATTATTCACATATTTTTTCTGGTTACAAATGTAATAATGCTTCTTTTTGAAAATGCAAATGCAGAAAGCCCAAAGAACAAGACAGAAATCACTCTGTATTAGGTAGTTTTCACTTGCTGCTGTCATAAGTAGCCATAAACTTGGTCGCTTAAAGGATCAGAGGTCAGAAGTCTCGCAGGGCTAAAATCAAGGTGTCAGTAGGGCTGTAATCCTCTTGGAGGTTCTAGAGGAGCATCTCTTTCCTTGCCTTGTCTGTCTCCCAGAGGCTTCCTGCATTCCCCGGCTCACTGTCACTTCCCCTGTTTTCAAAGCTAGTAGAGTGCTTGTTGTTACACGGACCACCTGTGTAATCCAGGCTGATCATACTGTATCAAGATCCTTAAGTCCATCACATAGACATGTTACTGCAGATGGTAACATTCACAGACTTCAGGGCTTAGAACACAGCCCTCTTTGGTGCCCAGTACACCTTCAATCCTCCAATCCAGAAATAATGACTTGTAACTTCTTAGTATATATTTTTTAGGTTCTTTTTTGCTCTGCATACATTTTTTTTCTTTTTGTAAAATGATTATCATGTTTCATATATTGTTTTATAATCCACATTGTACCCTTCCAACTATTCTTTTTTTTTTAATATTTATTTACTTGAGATTCATTTATTTATTTTTAACCCTCCTCTTTGAGGGAGAGAGAATCTCAAGTCACTCCATACTGAGTGGAGAGCTGACACCGGCCTGATCTCACTCCTGAGATCACAACCTGAGCCAAAACCACAAGTCAGATGTTTAACCAACTGTACCATCTAGGTGCCCCCAGCTCTCAACTATTCTATGAACAGCTTCCTGTTAAATATTCTTCAAAAACTTGAGTTTTACTGTTTTCATAGCATTCAATTTTATTGCCTTACATAATTTGCTTAACAAATTCTCTATTATTGGAATTTAGGCTATTTGAAAATTTTTGCTGTCCTTAGTAATGTTCTGGTTAATATATGCATCCATAAACCTTTGTGATCATTTCCTTGTGATATGCCTAAAAAGCAGATTCCTCTTCTTCTTCGTACTAATGTTGAGTACAAAAGTAAGTGCCATGAAAATATTATTGAAATACATAATTTTTGAATGGGAAGTTTTCTAAGAAGTCAAATAAGTTAACCTACTCACTTCATAGCTGATAAAAGAGGATAAAATAAATAAATAAAATTAAAATAATATAGTAATTTAGGGGCGCCTGGGTGGCTCAGAGAGTTAAGCCTCTGCCTTCGGCTCAGGTCACGATCTCAGGGTTCTGGGATTGAGCCCCACATCGGGCTCTCTGCTTGGCAGGAGGCCTGCTTCCCCCTTTTCTCTGCCTGCCTATTTGTGATCTCTCTGTCAAATAAATAAATAAAATCTTTTAAAAAATAATATAGTAATTTAGGGCGCCTGGGTGGCTCAGTGGGTTAAAGCCTCTGCTTTCAGCTCAGGTCATGATCTCAGGGTCCTGGGATCGAGGCCCGCATCAGGCTCTCTGCTCGGTGGGAGCCTGCTTCCCCCTCTCTCTCTGCCTGCTTCTCTGCCTACTTGTGATCTCTCTCTCTGTCAAGTAAATAAATAAAATCTTTTAAAAAAAGATTAAAAAAATAATATAGTAATTTAGAAAAAGAATGAGATTCTACTATATGAAACTTTCATATGACAAAGCGTATTAAAAATAAAATAAAAACGACAGGGTTCTGTGTCCAAGTATGAGAGGTGCATGGGTGGGGCCCAGATACAGAAGATGAAGAAGACAGCAGGACTGGTTGGAAGGTTGGTACACTGCACAAATAGATTGAGCAAAGAAGCATATAATAGATTGAGGATAAAGAGACTCAGGTTTCTCACTGAGAAGGTACTTATTTTTAAGTGCAGAAAAGGGGAAGTCTAGAAAGAATCCTGAAGTGCTAGATTGACATTAGAGGTATTGGCAGAAATGCATGGAAGGGCACCTAGGTGGCTCAGTTGGTTAAGCGACTGCCTTCGGCTCAGGTCATGATCCTGGAGACCCAGGATGGAGTCCTGCATCGGGCTCCCTGCTCGGCGGGAAGCCTGCTTCTCCCTCTCTCACCCCCTCTGCTTGTGTTCCCTCTCTGGCTGTGTTTCTCTCTGTCAAATAAATAAATAAAATCTTAAAAAAAAGAAATGCATGGATTTAAAATATACACACACGGATAGAGGAATAGTCATCGATACATTCGTGTGTGTGTGTGTGTGTGTGTGTGTGGTCCATATACACTCCATGTGCTTCTGAGCTGTGTCCACTGAGAGGACTAGAGGCAGTGACACTTCAGTAGCAATGACAGTACTCAGCCCAGACCTTAATGCTATCTTCCGCTACAAGGACCTAGGGCTCTTGGGTTGATCCTCGGTCTGTGGCAGGGAGGATGCAAGATGAAAGTAAGACAGTGCTCAAAGAATGATGGGGACATGTCCAAAGGACACAAGAGTCACCCTGGATTTCTCCCAGTAGTCAAATTTTGAGCATCAAAATAATGAGAACATCAAAATACAGCTGAAGAAAATAGAAGCTGACACATTCAAATGGGTATAAATACATATATGCATGCATACATGAATGAAAGATGGAAAAGAAAAACTCTCGTTTAGATTAGATTGCCAATTAATAAATATATAAAGCATGATAGAAATAGAAAGTTACCACTGTCACAGTGATTGTGGACTCGGGAGAAAGTGGCAATGGTTGCTAAGTTTCATGGGTGGAGATTTGATGAGGAATAAAATATTGAGGAATAAAATATTACTCTTGGAACACCTTTCTAAAAATATTACTCATCAATGACAAAGGAAAAAATGATGATTTTATGATCGAGAAACATGGCTGGAAAAAAGAAGGAAAAGCCACAAATGACGATCTAGAAGAAGATATTTGTAACTTGTATAACAACCAAAGGATAAGAGTTGCTTAGGTACAAAGAGCTTCTACAAATCAACATGTGTATTATAGTCCAATTTAAGTGAAATTGGGGTGAAAGATATGATAAGGGACTCAAGACAAAATATACAAAGAGGCAACAAATGAAGAGATGTGCATCATCCCTGAAAATAAAAGAAATACTGAGGAAAACAAGGTAACATTTTCCCCCCATTAGACTGGCAAAAATGAGATGATAATATGCCAGTCTCTTCATTGATACACAAAGCACGCCAACTAGGAAAGAAATTAAGGTGCCTTCTGAAGCGATGTTACTTGCAGAATGGCTAGAGTATGCCAGTGATTTTGCAAAAAAAAAAAAAATTTCTCATTTTATATGTTATACTTATTATAAATAAAAATTTTATCATATTTATATATCTTTATTTATACTTTAAATTTGACTTTTATTATATATCTCATTTTTATATATTTTTGTATATATATTTTCTTATATATTTGTGTGTGTATAAGGGTATATATGCGCACACGCACACACACACACACACACACACACACACACAGAGCTAATCTACGTCCCTTACCAATGTAAACACACCGTTTGGTGTACTCACTGAGCACTTCCTCCAATGTTGTTTGCTGAAAATCGTAACACAAATGAACGTATATTCAAATATTAACAGGAGGGGACAAGGAAGGTCATAATATGATAAAATCACAGAATCCTGGGTTAGTATTTATTTATCTTATCCATCAGTTGATGGCCTGAATTCATTCTCTAAAAGTCTTTGCATCACATTTAGTATCTGCTAGAATATGTCTGTTGTTCCTTCCTTCCTTCCTTCAACACATACTTACTGAACGCTTACTGTGGGCCGGGGCAGATATAGTGCTGAGAATTGAGTCGGGAGCAAAAAGAGACCTCGTACAAAAAAGAGAATTGAGTGGAGAGCTTACAGTCTAAAGGGGGAGGTAGCTGTAATCAGATAATCATATTAATAAGTTTAAAATTGTAACTAAGCTAAAGTGGTGGGAAGGAGAGGAACTTGGTGATATAAGAACTCAAAAGAGGGAAACTAGACTCTGTCAGGGAGGTCAGGGAAGGCTTCCCTAAGAAAGTATGGCTTGAGCTGAAATCTGATGGATGGAAAGAGGGTTGACTAGATGACAAAGAAGAGGCAAGAGCATTTCAGGCAGAGGGGAAGCACATGTAAAGGCCCTGTGGCAGGAGCTGGTATGATGAGTAAGGGGGAACTGAGAGAGGCCAGTGTGGTTGAGGAGAGAAAAAGAGGGGATTTAGGTGAGAAAAGGCTGTCAGGGAATGTGGGACCAGCCCTGAAGTCCAGAAGTGTAGTAAGTCCAGAGACAGGTCGAGCTCTGTGTTTGAAGATCCCTCCCCCTGCCATGCAGTTTTCCCCACACCAAACTTGAATAAATAAAAACCACAAGTCAACAGTCCCCATAGTTCCATCCTCCTACCGCTCCAGGGATCACAGATTGAATCCTCCTTTCTCATGACAAAGATTTGGGGAGGGAAGCCTCCCCTGCTTCTCTGCCACCCAGCTCTTTCACCAGAGGGCATTGTTTCTGTCCTCCCTCCACCCTCGGTAGATTCTGGATGCCCTTCAGTTTGTCCTTTCTCTCTCAATGTGTGGGCCTGAGACAGGAATGCAGACCTGATCAAGGCCCAGGAAGGTAAACGGAAAATGATTACTGAGCAAACTGAAAGCTGCCCAAAACACAAGTTCTCACTTTGAAACCATCATCTGACTGAAATGGAGACTCATAAAACTGAGAGTAATGAATATGAAACAAGTAAAGTCCATTTACAATGTTGGACGGCCAGAGGATATCAGGAGAGGGCGGACAGCATTTCACCCTGTTGATGGAGGTCTGGTCACCCAGCACTTACAGAAGTAGGACCGAACATTTTCCAAACTGTGTCCTGTGATGTCATACTAAGTCTAAACATTCTAATTTTGGTAGAGGCGGTGAGAAGCAAAGCAAAAAAAAAGACTAAAGTTACCTAGACCATTATACGTCAGAGCAACACAAGTGCATATGAAGAATCTTATAGATGAAATATTGAATAAATAAAGGCATGTTATACAATGATAATAACATATAGCATGTTATCTATAAAAAGTTCTAAAACATGTGAAATGGAACTATCATTTATGGGTTCCTCCATATGTTATCAAAGCGTAAAGATATGGAAAGGAATCCGAGCCCCAGTCGTAAGCTGGTGGCTGCCTCTGGGAGATGGAAGGGCCACATAAGGAGTGGCAAGGAGTGTGCCGAATTGGAGGTGATATCGGTGCCACTTTATTCCTTAAGCTGAGTGGGGGCATCTTATGTTTATTACATCATTATTATGGCCTTTTTATATTGATAAAATATGTCTGTCCCAATACATTTTCAAGAAGAAACAATGGACAACTGAAGTTGCCCTATTTACAACTTAAGTGAACTACTGGTAAGAAAAGGAATGGAAACAAGGACTCTCTTAACTCTTTTCTAATGACTGATGTTCTACTTAAGCACAAGTTTTGGACAAGCTCAATCCTTGGATGGCATAAAACAGTCTCACAATAAGACACGGGCAGAACACTAGTGGCGGAATCGAGGCCCCCTCGACAGAGCTGTGTGGCATGAGTTGCAATCATTGAAACTCCAGCAGTACCCAAACAAGAAGATCTGAGCACAGACCCTGTAAATGCTGAATTTACAGAGTCATCTCCTCCCAGGAGCACTGCGTTTCAACAACTCCCTGATACTCCCTGTTGATGAGGTGCAAACGGTACGGAGACTTCACATATTTCAGTATTTCACGAGGCATCGGCTCACCTGTTGCTCCATGGTAGTCGGATCAATGAATGTCACCAGGTCTATAGAAAAGTGACCAACCACATTTCTCATTTTACAAGCATTTCCAATTTTGAGGCACAAAGTACTGAGGACTTGGGGATCCACTGAAGTCTGAGGCATGGTGGTACCAGTAGAGATGAAGGGGCCTTCTGCATGAAGCTGGTCCCCTGTGGACAGCACTCTGATTTCTCCACTGGGCTCAATCAGCATGTCCACCGCCAGGTTGGTGACACTTTCTGCAGGTGGGAACGCCTCCATCGCGCCTCCTGGTGGGAAAAGCATGGAGGGGGTGAAAAGGTGGGCTCGCGTGATTGTGTCCATGTAGCACAGGAGGAAAAAGCCCAGGCTTTGGCAGATGAACTTCAGCTCGGATCCTATATCTGCCATGTCTTGTGAGACTTTGGGCAAATAGTTTCAATTCTCTGAACTTCCTTTTTCGCCATCTATAAATTGGCATAATAAAACCTACCTCACCAGATTGTTGTGAATCTTAGAGATACTGTATCTATCGTATTTATTCCAGTACTTGGCATACACTAGGACTCAATGAATGTCAGATTTCATTCACCGTGAAGACATCATAAGATCATCAAGACTGTGTCTATTCATAATATAAACAATGGATCTAAAGACCACAGGCTAATCCCTCAGGGGGAACGAACTGCTCATCATCCGCATTTATAACTTGAGGACAAGTGCTTTTTCTGTTCAACTTCACTTTTATTCTTTCCCTTTTTTTAAATAATAATTTACTTTATTTTTTCAGTGTTCCAAGATCCATTGTTTATGCCCGACAGTCAGTGCTCCATGCAATACGTGCCCTCAGTACCCACCACCAGGCTCGCCCATCCCCACAACCCCTCCCTTCCAAAATCTTCGGTTCATTTCTCAGAGTCCAAAGTCTCTCATGCTTCATCTTCCTCTCTAATTTACCCCAGTTCACGTATCTTTTCCTTCTCCCACTGTCCTCCATGTTACACCTTATGCTCCACAAGTAAGTGAAACCATATGATATTTGACTTTCTCTGCTTGG
>PITA01014576.1:0-14328 GCA_004023965.1 Spilogale gracilis | reverse complement strand
TAAAAAAACTTCTGCACAGCAAAGGAAACAGTCAACAAAACAAAGAGGCAACCCACGGAATGGGAGAAGATATTTGCAAATGACACTACAGACAAAGGGCTGATATCCAAGATCTATAAAGAACTACTCAAACTCAACATCCAAAAAGAAGATGAACACATCAAAAAATGGGCAGGAGACATGAAGAGGCACTTCTCCATAGAAGATATACAAACGGCTAACAGACACATGAAAAAATGTTCAGCGTCACTCGCTATCAGGGAAATTCAAATCAAAACCACACTGAGATACCACCTTACACCAGTCAGAATGGCCAAAATTAACAAGACAGAAAACAACAAGTGTTGGAGAGGCTGCGGAGAAAGGGGAACCCTCTTACACTGTTGGTGGGAATGCAAGTTGGTGCAGCCACTTTGGAAAACAGTGTGGAAATTCCTTAAAAAATTAAAAATAGAGCTACTCTATGACCCTGCAATTGCACTACTGGGCATTTACCCCAAAGATACAGATGTAGTGAAAAGAAGGGCCATATGTACCTCCAATGTTCATCGCAGCAATGACCACAATCGCCAAACTGTGGAAAGAGCCAAGGTGCCCATCAACAGATGAATGGATAAAGAAGATGTGGTCCATATATACAATGGAATACTACACCTCCGTCAGAAAGAATAAATACTCAACTTCACTGCTTTTTGACGTTTCAACAGGTTAGGACTTTTATCTGGAATAAGAGAACACTGGCTCTTACGTCAAAGCATTCCTATACAACGCTGACTGTCAAGCATTTTTTTAAATGCAGAATGCAGAAGATGCTCCCACCCTTGAAGAAGGGTCCCTACTGATAATGAGAGTTTTATAATTTATCATACTTTCCCTTTTGTTCTGAATAACAAATGACAGAGGCCAAGCTGATGCTCAGCCACGGCAACGGTAGGCGACCAGGCTAATTTTGTGAGTTAGTTTAGTGATGCCCACAAAACTTACATGGCCCTGATACTTTGTTGTAGGCCTATCATAAATCTCACTGTGTACAGTAAGATATTTTTATAGAAGAAAAATTTTAGTATTCTTTATAAAGAATACGATAGCGTAACTTAGAAGTAAAAACAACGACGTGTTCCCTAGACGGGGTGGCCTCCGGAGCCCGAGAGTATTAAGATAAACTTGGTGCATATTTCACAAATTTTCTAGGAGGTGACCGCTGCCCACAGGCTTTGAAAAGCATATATGGTTAGATCCTGAGACTTTGGGAATTCCCAAATGTAGGGATCTGTTATCTTAGTAACAGTAGGTATGAGATGTGCTTTTCTTTAAATGGAGCCTACTGATATGTGCCGCACGTAAATACGAGTTGTTGGGGAATTAGTAAGGTCAATGCAACAAAACAGCAAGATCTCCAAGACCAAACACAACACCAGTTGGGTCTCTGTGAGTGAATTAACTCTGTGGCTTTCTCTGTCACCTATATTTTGAAAGATTGTGCCTTAGTGGAAACACATTACCCTTTATACTTAGATTACTTGAGTTTGTTTTGTCTTGTTTTATTTTACTTGAAAGTAGCTCGTGACCATGGCTTTTTCACTGTTAACTTTTTTTCCCTTCAAAGCAATTAATTCCTCTTTTTAAAAAGTATATCGCCTTTGATGGTAGTCCTGGGACAAGGTAGAAACTGAATCTTAGCATGTTTTGTGGCCATAAGCGCCCCCCAGAAAGCAGAGGGAAACGAACAGGCAAGAGTGGCAGGTGGTGAGAGAAACCACAGCAGGGCGGGGGCGGGGAATAGCCCAGCTCCGTCAGTGAGCATTTATGCAGGGCCTGGTGTATGCACTTGGCTCAGAGCCAGACAGAGGTTTGGAAACGCATGACTTCCTAGGACTAGGTTTCTGAGACATGTTAAAATTGTAGGGTCTGTGTTACCATTCACCGTATATTTGTTGTGTGGTTTTGCCCTCGTGACTTCCTAGTTTTGAGCCCGTCTATCTACAAAATCGGCTTCATAAGGCTTGTTCTGTTTCTCATAAATAGTTACTGTGTTTACAATGGCTGCAAGAAAGGACGAAAGGGTGGTGATGAACAGGAGGGTGAGGCACAGCCCTAGCCTATACAGCTCAGGTTAGACAGTGGCTGGGAACACCCTTTCTAACCCACAAAGCTCCCACAACAATATCTAGATTAGAGGAGGGTTTGCAGGCTGACCTCGGACAATTTGGAAACTCCTAAGTCCTGTCCTGGGTGCACCTGGAGATCTTCAGGGTCTCCCTGTCCTAACAAAAAGAATCCCTTATTCTTGTCCATTTCTGTTGTAGGTACCTTATTTTCTCCCGTTTATGCATATGGGGGGGTGACTCTGTTAGTTTTACTTTCCTGTCAGTGGGTGCGTGTGGAAATTTGTAGAATCACAGAAGTTTAGATTTGAGAGCACATTGGCGATCGTGCATTATCTCCGCTTCTCCCGCACCAGCAAGGAAGCCCTTACATCATGCTTGTTAGATGGCTGACCATCCAACCCCTAACTTGACTATTACCAGGGCGTTGGCTACCCTCCCACTCCACACTGCCCACCCTGTGCCCTCCAACAAGCCACGCACATGTCCTTCTGGCGCTCTCTCATGCACTGAGCTAGGGATGTGTTCCTTGATAAATATACCTGCCGGATCCCATCAGGACTCCCAGGAACCACGTAGAGGTAGCCTCTTATTGGCTTTGCTATATATTCAGAGGGTGATTTGGGGTGGGTTACTTAATCTTTTGTACCTCCGTTTCCTCTTCTGTACGACAAGAGTGACAATGGTACCCACCTGAAAGGATTGTTGGGGGGATCAAATAAATGAATATGCATATGCCTATTGCATATATGCCTAATATATGCCTAATAGTGCCCAGCACATGATGAACACCCCCTGGGGCCCATCATATTGTCTCCACTGTGCTCTGATCAGCACTGTGTGGTCGTTGCTGCTTTTACCTGACATCATGTATGGATACCGTCACATATTGTTGTTAATATGATCCCTTTTATTATCATCTGACAGCGATGAATAGACTGTAAAGATACCTTCTGTGGCCTATTATACTAGCATCCTCGTGTCCTTCATGTGGGTAGGCAGGTAAGACCACCACATTGCATGGGCATGTGGTCCCCACAGTGACCTCTGCACCTGGGGACAAGCATCCCTCACTCCATTCAGCCCCTCATCCATACATCTCCTCGTGTCCTTAGAGGATAAGGGTGAATTAGGAGGAGGAAAGCATGGTGGAAGATCCTTACGTAGAAATTCTGCCTTCAGAACGGGAGGAGAGACCATTTCTGTTGTCTCACAAAAGGGAAGGGGAAACTAACATGTATTGAAGACTCACGTTGAGGCTGCGTGGTAGAAACATTCACATCTGTATTGTGTTGAATCCTCCCTGCAACCCCGTGCGGTAGCTAAGGGAGGAAACCGGGCCTCCGAGAGTTTTAGAACCTAGTTCAAGGTCAGGAATGAGCTCCACAACCGGGCCATCCGATTCCAAAGGCCACCTGTCAGGGGAAGTCCGAGGCACCAACACAGGGTGGAATCTTGAACTATGCCTGCCATGCTTGGTGTGCACAGCTCCTATTCAAGTAAGAGACTGAGTGCAAGTTAAATATTTAGACAAAGTTCAAAAGAGAGAAAAAAAGTCTGCTTGTAGGAGCACATGTGTAAACCAACACAAGAGAGGCAAGGCATTTAAATCTGCGCCAGGCCGACCCAAAACTGGAACTCAAGGTTGTGTGGACCAATCCTCAGTAGAAAGTCTACAGTCTTATTTACCTTGACGGAGAAATGTTTGGAGGAATTTCCTCCACGTTGGGAACCGTTTCTCATTGACTGGCTGTGCGTGCTGTGCTAAAATGCCCGCCAGCTCCTCGGAGATCCTCACCAGGGCTGGCTCCTGCAGAAACAAATTAAATAGAACCACAAGCAATTTTACTACAGAAATGAAAACTGCTTGTGGAGTGATTAAAAACCAGGCCTCCAACAGGCAAAAAAAATGTGGTTACTGTTTACCCAGAGTCAGAAAGCCATTTTGAAATTTTTCTCTGATTTTCTAGGCATTTCAGTTTTCATATTTCGAAGTAATTTGGCCCCTAAATATTGCTCTCAGTCATGCCTATTGTCCCCGAAGGGCCACCTTCTGTCTGGACATCAGGGAATCTGACTGCAGACCTACTGCAGCACACCAGCTGAGTGTCCTTGGGCCTCTTCGCTCTGGGCCTTGGTTTCCCTTTATTGTAAGATGGGGGCTTATTTCCTTGCCCCTAAGATCCTTCAGACCCGAATGTTTAGCACTGGGAGAAATTATGGGGTTGAAAGGGTCTTTCTTTGGCACTGTGTCCTTTCCCCTTGTTGGGGGGCCTCCACATCCTAGAGCTGTGAGATCAAAGCTTTAAACTTCAGGCTGATTCTATAAAGGTGGGGTTACAGGTGGGAGCAGGTTGGAAGAGTGAGGTGGGGGGAAAGCTGGCATTCCCCACTAGGTCATAGCCTCATCTGACTAGACGTGAGACAAGCCCCCTTACCGTCCTCAAACCACCCAAACCACAGAGCCCCTTGTCAAAATGAAAACAGCTGGAAATCCCCTAAAGAATAAGACATCTGATTTTTTGATATAAAAAGCCTTGGGTTGCCAGGGCCATTTTTTTTTCTATATAGTCTTAGTAGAAGCTCTAAAAATTTTCAAATAGAAGCCATCTCTTTGGATTGTATTTCTGGCAGAAGTAGGGCAGGGCACTGGATGTGAAACCACTTGATGTGCAATATTCATATTCAAAATATGGGACACTGACAAGACGAACTCAGGCTTGCTTTGGGTTGCTGGGGACCTTCTGGGTCTTTGTGTGTGTGCTCAGTAACTTGGAAGAATTGGAAAAGAATCCACTGCTTTGGTGAGTGGAGTTGAAAGGAATCTTGGAGATAATCTGTATACTCATTTATTTCCAACTTCCCTGACATTAAAAAAGTGCCTGTCCCGCCTGCCCTTCCCTGAGAAAGGGACAGTGTCTGGCCAGCACATTCAAGATGAATCACCATGCAGGCCTGGAGGTCTGTTCAGAAAGGTTGGAGAAGCTGGCTCAGGCCACGAGCCTTTCTTTGCCTTGGGAAGCGGATGCAGGGAAACTGCTGTCAAAGCAGGGGACCTTTTGCCTTCCATATTCTGCCCCGCATGCACATTTCCTCTGCTTTTTACTGGACATCACCCCAGGCCCCCAGAGTACTGTATCTCTATCATTAAAAGCACTCACAGCACGGAGTTCCAACAACCTGCACCCCCTTAGTGTTCTTTTTTTAGAACGCGATTCTCCAAACCACCTTTCTTTTTCTCTGATACTTGTTCTGTTCCAAGCATTCTGCTCTATTGAAGAAGACCATTGTCTGTGCTTCATGCTGTGCCCCAAAGCTGGGAGGCCCGGGCATGGCTGTCGATTCCCACCCTGCTGGTGGAGAGCCCAGTGTTAGGGAAGGAACCCTTGCAGGCCAGGCCCTCCACCACGGCAGTGAAGACTTCTTTCTGATCCCCCATGATTAAAGGGTCTTTCCTAACCTGCTTCTGAAAAGTGTTAAGACATCTGCGCCATCAGCTGCCATATGGCTATTCACATCAACACAGTCCGAAGAGAAAGAATTCATTTATTCATTTACGCATGCATATATCAATAAATTACAGGTATCTGGAGTATCGAAATCACAGAGATAGTATAGTGGTGGCTGTCTGGGACCCGGGGAAGGGGATGGGTATCCGGTGTTGCATGGGTACAGAGATCCACTTTTACAAGATGAAAAGTGCTGGGGAGCTGGATGGTGACAGTGGCTGTCCAGGGTTACAAACATATTTACAACCACTCAGCTGTACTCTTAAAAATACTAAAGATGGGGGGCGCCTGGGTGGCTCAGTTGGTTGAGCGACTGCCTTCCGCTCAGGTCATGATCCCGGAGACCTGGGATCGAGTCCCACATCGGGCTCCCTGCTCGGCAGGAAGCCTGCTTCTCCCTCTCTCACTCCCCCTGCTTGTGTTCCCTCTCTGGCTGTGTTTCTCTCTGTCAAATAAATAAAATCTTAAAAAAAAAAGTTAAAGATGGTAAATTTTATGTTGTATTTACCACAATAAAAGCAATGGGAGGGAAAAGTAACCAAATATCAGGCCTTCCTTTTAAGTAGCTGAACTTAAGGAAAAGAGTGTCTCTGTGTTTTAGAGGGTGGGATGGAATGGAGTCAGTGAAGAAATGGATGGAAACCCTGCTACTTGAATCCTGAAACTAGATCTCCATCAGCTTGAGGATCAAGCTGAGGGTCCCCAGACAATGCATGAAAAGGGGCCGCTGTGACTCGGTCTATGATTCCTAATGTAGCCTCACCTCTCTCCTCTCCAGATCCCAGCCTCGTTCCAAACTCCCCTGGCTCAGGCTCTTTCCTTAGCCTGCCTTCCTCCCCTGGCTTCCTCCTCCTCCTCCTTAGACCCAGTCACACCTCCCCCAGGAAGCCTTCTCTGTCACCAGCTGGGTATCTTTTCTCTGTGCTCTCCAGCTCTGTGGGGGCTCCCTCATGGTGAGGTAACTGGCTTTGAGGTTATTTGCCCCAGTGCTTTCCACGGCGAACACTGAATGGGGAATGAATCATGGCGGTAGGAGACAGGGACCCAGCCCTGAGCAGCTGAAGTTCCAGAACAGGGGAACATGTGAAACCGTGCCACAGGCCTTCCTCCTCGCTGCCCAGGAACCGCCTGGGGGGATGACCACATAAGAGCCACCAATGCTTCCTGGCTGGATTCTATGGGATTCCCTGCCTCTGGGGGGCGTTGGGAAGATAAATGAGCTGACATTTATGAAGTGTCACTTCAGACGCAACACGCTATGTGAGGGCCCATAATTAACTCGCAGGGCTGAGGCTGGTGTGGGGCATCTGGACACCGTGCCAAGCGGCCGCCGCCGCCTCTGCTCCCGCAGCATTGATGCCGTGCGCAGAGCCACAGCGAGGGGGTCTATTTCCTAGAGGAAAGTCTGCTGCAGGAATCTGGAGGATGAATCGTGTCCCGTCACGAGAAGTACACAGCTGAAGGCACTGGCGGGCTGATGCTCGCTAGGGGATGCTGGGCACATGGAGGCGGCTTGGGGCCAAGATTAACTCTAATGAGATGGCTTGGAATAAGGGGGAGGCATTCACTATTCACTACTCAAATAGTGAATTTATTTTGGAAGCATCTCATGGGACCTAGGAGGTCTATACTAAGAATGGCCTTAGTACCAATGAAAAGGGAATCGTCGCCCCACCCCGGCCACAATGAACCATAGCGTATAAGCCTAGCAGGACCTGCAGGTCATATATCCATCTTTAAGGGCAGATGTTGGTAAGGGGAGATCTGTAGCGATTCAGGCTTATTCCCTTCAAAATGACTCAAGGACACCCAGGCGCCCGCGAACTCCCATGCACAAAACCCACCAGACAGACTGCTGGGTTCACGGGAATGGTCAAAACTGTGTATGTAGAATGCTTTCCTTTGTCCGAGTAGGCTCACATGCTTGGGCTCATTCGGTCCCTACAGTAACACTCTGATGCGGGCCTGCACAGTAGCCGTGTCCCCAGCTTTGCAGATGGGAGGCACAAACTCCTGGAATGAAGACGCTTTTTGCATTGTCAGATTCTGTTACTGGGTGATTTTTAACACTAAAGACAGAAAAAAAAAAAAAAAAAGGAGGCGGTGAGAAGGATTGCTAGTTTGCTTTCTTTGCCCCCTTTCACCCTTCCGAAGTGTGTCCATACAGGAGTTTATGTGTGTGCATATATTTATACATATACATAAAGTGTCTATTATAAGTCAGCAATGGGGGGCAGGCGTCTCCTCTATCCTACAAGCTTGTGAAGTGAGTAGTGAGAAGGTTGCACTGTAGTGAGTCACATCAAGGCGGTAGACTACCTAGTCAGTGTTTCAGAGATCCCATCACCCGCGCGGAGTAGATCATTTAGAGCTCACCCCCTAGAGGTGTGGGAAGGAAAGTATGCACCTTGTGGATGATAAATAGATGTTAGAAAAACTCACTTTACTTTTGGAAAAAAAAATCAAAATTCCAGATTTTTCTTCCATAGTGATCGCACTGGTTCTACCTCTGTGCAGCTCAGAGCTCTAGAGCAATCCCCATCCAGGAGAAGCTTCGGCCCCATCGCTGCCATTGTGCAGGCTTGTCACCCTTCCTCCAGTGTGCACAAGTACCCCGGAGTGCACTGACAATAGTCATGACCTTGGAAGGTTCCAAGACTCCTGCAGGGCATAGCGCGCAGGGTCTCCCTCTGACTGACCAAAGCATCCTACGGAGTCCTGTCTATCAAGCATGGACCTTTCCTCTCAGCCCACTCTCTTTTTCTATCAAGAAAGTGTAAATTTGAAGGAAGAGCTATCTGTCTGAAGCAAATTCACGATCTCTCAGGGGAAGCTGCTAGCATATCCAATTTAATACTGCCTTCAATGACTGAAGCTACTTCAAACTCCAGAGAGTTAAATTTCGCTGTGTGTGTGTGTGTGTGTGTGTGTGTGTGTGTTAGGGAAGATGAAAGAGGAGAAAGAAGGACTACAAATTAGAATGCTCTAAATATCAATCCCACCAAAACTCACTTTACTTTAGAAGCTTCTCTGCTAGATCTGCAATGGTAGATCTTTAAGGAAAATAACTTCTCGGCTAATCATTTCCAATCTCTCATATCACACAAAGGTGGTGTTCAAAAGAGAAACCAAGGGACCTAGCTGGACTGTTCTGTATTATAAAGGCTTCTGATATCCCTAAACAGAGGAATGAAGGGTGGCATAAGTCAGAAGGGCAGGACAACGACCTAAAAAACTAAGTAAGACCGTCAGTGTTGAAAGGGGCCATATGGATAGTCTACGCCAAATGCCTCATGTCGCAGAGGAGGGGATGGGACTCCCTCACTCATGCAGTGAGACTGCAGGAGCTCTCTGGCTTCCTCTGACTCCTGAATGAGTCTTCTTCACCAGCCCTGCCGCTTCCTTCAGAGGGTAAAATGTGGGCACCATGAAAGGCGGCTGGAGGCACCAAGATGGAGAGAAGGGAGGGATTCCAAATTTGAGGGCAGATTGAGAAAGATCGCTCTGCTGTGCACAGGACACATTTACCACTGTAGTCATTTTTTAGGTGAAATAATAGCTCACTTACTGAAAGCTTACCATGTGGCAGGCCTGCGCTGGAGATTTTTTTTTTTCCGGAGATTTTTTATATTTATTATCTTAAAGCCACTCTTGGGGCAGATATTATCTATTTCCATTTTTTTTTAAAAGATCTTTTATTTATTTGACAGAGAGAAACACAGCCAGAGAGGGAACACAAGCAGGGGGAGTGACAGAGGGAGAAGCAGGCCTCCCGCCGAGCAGGGAGCCCGTTGTGGGGCTCGATCCCGGGTCTCCGGGATCATGACCTGAGCCGAAGGCAGTCGCTTAACCAACTGAGCCACCCAGGCGCCCCTATCATTTCCATTTCATCTCACACAGCCATGAAGTAGCAAACTGGGATTCAAATCCACTTGCTACCGGGATGCCATAGTGCAGTGGGATCTGTTTCTGTGACTCTCAGTGGGCATAAACGGTCAGTCTGGGTCAGACTAGATCATCCACATGTGGTGCTAAGGGTACGCTGTCGAATTCATGAAAAAGTGGTAGAGGGGACATCTGTTGTTGGTTGCCCAGCGTCTTTGTCCCCTTGCTCAGGGTAATGATGTCCCAAACTCCCTTTCAGGACTGCCCCTACCTTATTCTTAGCTGTATGAGTTCATGGAGCTTGGCTCACCCTCGACTGCAATGTTCTTTCTTCCTCTTGTCTTGATCAAGGACAAGCTCCAGGAGCTGCTGCAGCCGTCTTGCAACCCTGCAGATTGCCAGCCTGAGGGTGGGGCAAACATGATGGGCACCGAGGAGGAGAGATGGAGTCACCGGGTCCTTCGTGGCATCGAGCCACGGGATCAAGCCTCATCCAAACTCAGACTGATCCTTGGACTTTCAGTCAGCTGAGACAGGCAAGCCATTTTGAGTCAGATTTTTTTGTTACTTGAAGTTTAAACATTTCAAGCAGATACAAACGGGCCGTCCAAACGGCGTGCCCACAATCCGTGCTGGACGCTTTCAGCCGAGCAAACGGTCTGGTGGTCTCTGCGTTGGTTATTCTCACTCTGCAATCAGTAGTGAAGTTTTCACTCGTTTCTTTCCATTAAGATCATTAAAAGGAGTCCCTCTTTAGAGTGCAAAAATATGCTGAGAAGATGAAGGAAAAATGAAAATGTCTTCAGCAAGTCATAAACTACTTCCCACACCTACTTAAAGTTTAAGGACTGCTTTAATACTCCATGTTTAATTGTTAATTGAGAATTTAAAAATCAAAAATGCCAACTTTGCCTTCGATGAGATGGAAAATTATGCTGCTGTAGAAGGTAGCATAATGTAAAACAGCCAACATTACCAAGGCACACAAATGTTTTCGGTATGTAAAATTGCTTTGTAAAATATTTGCTCCATCTGCTGAAAGCGGCAAAGACAATTTTCCCTTGATAGCTAATGGCCCATTTCGGCTGTGTGGCAAGTGATTCGCGGCGGTGGCGGCTCTCATTAAACAGAATGGTGAAAATGCGGTATATAATTCCATACTTTTGCAGCATTATCCCCTCGCTGCTTCTCGAGGGCTCGGTCCCTCATTACGTAGACCTCCACCTCGTACCAACGTGCAGGCCTAGCAGTTGATTTGACTGGAGAAGCATTTTGTCCAACTGAGGCACATATGTTGGCTTCCGGGCCGAAGCTCAGCACCACGGCTTCACCCCGACCAGAAGCGCTAGAGAGGTTCGTTCCCTTTCAACTTCCCAGCACTTACACTGCTGTTTCTTTTCCCCCACCTCACAGGGGGCCGTGGTGTTCTTTCTAGGCTCACCCTGTCGTGCTGCCCGCCGGGGGTTTCAGTAGATCAAGATTAAGCGTTTCTTGAAATTCTTAATTGAACTTTGCACACATGCAAAATCAGGAAGTCTGCCCCCCCCGGGGGCCCCCACTGGCACCCTAAAAGCCCAACAAACGCTGCCCTTAGTTCCCGGTGCGCGGTGCACACGCGTGGCAGGCGGTGATCTTCCTCTTTAAAGGAGTAGTTTACCCTACGCCCTGAATTACTCCAACATCTGCTAAAGGAACAATTAAAAATAAATAATCCAGGGTGGCTTAAAATAAGAATAATATGTTCATGGTTTGGGAATGATATTAAGAAGTAGTTACAGCTGCAAGTGGCAGATTTTTAAAAAAAATATTTTTAAAAGATTTTATTTATTTATTTGACAGAAACACAGCCAGAGAGGAAACACAAGCAGCGGGAGTGAGAGAGGGAGAAGCAGGCTTCCCGCCGAGCAGGGAGCCCGATGTGGGACTCGATCCCGGGTTTCCAGGATCATGACCTGAGCCGAAGGCAGTCGCTTAAGCAACTGAGCCACCCAGGTGCCCCTAAAAAAATATTTTTAATGTGGGAAAAAGGGTTTAAAGGGAATCGTATGAAATAGGAGGGACATCAAGTAAATACGCGAGTGTTTTAAAGATGTTGCAGTCTCTTCAAACAGAAAGCATGCAGTTTCAAAATCAACCGCCAGTGGAATTGGCAATAATTATTATTACCGGTAATAGGTCTCTCGCTTAGCAGTTAGAGAAATAGGACTGGTCGGGAAAACTGCGTGTGCTAAAAAATGTCTTTGGAAATTGAAAACAAAGCAAAACACGTGTGCCCTTTGCACTCTGATTTTTCATTCAGGTGGTAGAGGAGAGAGGTGAATCTGTGGAATGAAATGAGACACCATCATAGGATTTTTATTTTAATTTTATACAAAAGGAACGGGCAAGCAATTTACTTTTTTCGATCAGAGTGAAGAGCCGTACCTTCTTTGGTATCTCCACGTGTTCGGACAGATATACTGGAGGCGGATACGGTAGCTCTATGTATTTATTACTGTGTTCTTTCTGCAGACCGTGCTCGTGAAAATACCGCGGTAATAAATCAGTGAATTCCAAAAGAGAGGATTTTTTGTTGGATCTGATTCAATGATGGGAAAGTCCGCGTCTTCTCAAGGGCATCCCTCTCTCACCCGGGGGCACGGACGACAGACGACCAGAAGCAAATGGCGCGGTCGTGGGCAGAGAGTAAAACTCATTCTGAATCTGTTCCAAACACCCGTGCCTGCTCTGTGGTTTTCAGCAAAGCAGATATTTCCAAAAGAACTCCAAGGGGGACTTCCTGTATGTGAAAACACTAACCAATTCTCGTTTCTCTCATCTTTTGCTTTATTCCTTACTTTCACGCTGTTATTGCAAAAAACCGGCAGTTAAATTCAATTGATCCAAAATATTCCGGATCCATATGGCCGCCAACCCTGGAGCTGAGACGGCCATAGCGCCTCACTGCTGTTCTCAAGCATTTGCCTCTCCCCCAGTCCCCAGATGGTGGGAGTAGCATTTAAACCTCCTTTTCTCTGCCTTGTACAATAGACCTTGGCACCATTTCAACTGTTTACTCCGGTAATTAACAGCTCTGATACCACAACAATTACAACTCCTCCACTCTCACCAGAATAATGCTATGAATTAGCGAGAGCTAATGGCTGGAAGGTAGAGTGTTTCCAGACTGCGAGATCTGTGCATTTTTAGAATAAAATAAAAGGTACAAACAGCACGCTTGCAGTAGACAATGATTACCTAGTAATTAGTTTACACAAAGCTTCCTATTTAATGGCAAAACGCTGTAATTAACGTGTGACAGAAAATCAAAGGGTACTTTGTAAGCATATGAAAAATTAACACTGCAGGCCCATAGCTTTATGTACTGATTAGAAGCATATTAAATCAATAGGACACACAAACCAACAGCTTGTGTAGCTGGTTATTATAGGTCCTTGGAAGGGGGCCCCAGCTTTCGTTTACTAGGGGAGGCAATTTCCCTTCTCCTGTCATCTTCCTCAGGCCCCAGTGAAGTACCTCAAACCCGTCCCTGGCAGCTTTGTGAAAATAACCATTGAACTGGAAGAAAACGTTCTAAGTCATTCTCAGAGATAAGGAAAAAATATGTAAATGATTAAAGCTTTCCAATGATTGTGGTGACGCGCTGCTACACTAATCAGAAAAGACACCAACCGGAACCGGAAGAAAAGACACCAACCGGAACCGGAAAATGAAGCCACTGGGTCTCAAGCTTGTGGTCCCAGTAAGCTCTACTTGATCAGGTCATGCTTCTCATTGGACATGTAGAAAATGAAAATAACTGGACTTATCTTCTGTTTTCAAATGAGGAGAAACCAGACTGCTGTCAAGGTTTATTCCTTTAAAGGCATGATCTGGTAAATCACTGGGTAGGCACAGCTGGGTCAGTATTGCATACCTTCAACAGCCGCAATCCTATAGAATGATAATTGATGCACAGAACAATATTCTGAAAGCCTACAAGAGGCTAAAGGACCTTCTGAATCACCAGATTAAATTGTACACAGTCAATATTTTATGGTAATATTGATAATAACAGGTAGCACTTTTTGAAGGCTTACTGTGTGCTAAGTACATTGCTAGCCAATTTACAAGGAAATCTTATTTAATTTTCATCTTACACCCTCTCCCCCAACCATATCCTCTATGAGGCGGGTACTAATGTTATCCCTCTTTACAGATGAAGAGGTAGAGACTTGGAGAGCGAGAAAGTGATTGCACACAGTTCCCCCTAGTGACCTTGATGTGCTCGGGGGACAGAACCCTGCAGAGCCAGACCACCTCCTGGTTATCACAAATGTCCAATTATTCAGACTAGTTTATTCCAACACTCATTCAGCTTAAGAGGGAGTTTACCATGTCAACCTGAAACAGGAGACTAAAAAAATACAAACAAAATATGTGGTTGCATATTCAAAAGCCATTTGAAATGCCCACATATTTTTATTGTTACATTTGATCCTGAAGTTTGGCTAGTCTGAGCTTTGTGAGAATTTATTTACAGGCTTACTGAAACGATCGTGCTACTGTATTAAGCTGAGGAAGGCATTGAAAGTACGTTGCCCCCATAACAATCAAATGGTGATGCCTAAAACTCACTCTCATCACTCAAGATCATATATGATTATGTGAGATGGTTGGGTTACCCAAAGCTAGATCCTAGGACTCCCCAGCAGGGGTCCAGCTTCTCTGTAGCTCTGCGATGTGCCCTCCTACCTCTGTGAGGGACATTCCAGCACAGAGTCTACTGTGTTCAAGAATGTTTATGTTTCCCACATCTCTGTAGAAAGCAGAAAACCTGTCCCTCGGGG
>PITA01014575.1:0-53113 GCA_004023965.1 Spilogale gracilis | reverse complement strand
CAAGAGGTCAGTGGAACCCAGATTAACAATTGATCAGCTCTAATGGACTGTTGTAGCAATAAACCCAGAGCCCATGCGTGGACCCGCTGTCCCAGTGGCAGCAATGGGGCTGACATCCAAGCGGTTAAGACCTGCACTTTGCAGCTACAAAACCTTCATAGAAGAAGACATGCATTCTTCCAGACACATTCATTTTCTTACAGGTTCTCAGAAAAGCACACGTGGTTTACTTTGACCCAGAGAAGATTTCACCAAGGTCTGAGGCCCAGGTAGTAAATGACACTCTGTAATATTGACAGATTATTTCAACCTCTGCTCTAGTTCAGACCACAACTACAGCCCCTGCTATTTCTCTTGCACTTATATGCAAAAATATGAAGACTCATTTTCTCAATCTCTCTCTCTGTCTCTCTTTTGGAGAGAGAGATGCCATTGCTGCATTTATGCCTACAGCACCACACCTGATAAGGGAGTCAGCTGTGCTACACCAGAATTCCACTGAAAGCTTCAATAATAGGAAGTCAGAGCACTCTTGAGGTAACACTTACTTCTTAGGGACAAAGAAAGCATGGCTCTAGGTTAGTTGAGCTACACCACAGAACAGTTGTCCTCTGCAGAAGGATAAATAATCCCCTCAAGTCATTAGATCCTTACCTCCCTTACCAACACATGTTTTGTAGACAACTGACCTCAGAATAAAATTGACTATATGAGCCATAAACACCACTAGATTTTCCAGTAATCTTTTTCACTCTCCTATAAACTCATTTCTTCCTATTGGACCAATGCGTGCAAATGTTTGGTCCAGAAAAATCCAAGAACAAGGACATTCTCTTCCGTAAGTACAATACAAGGAAACCAGGAAATTCAACATCGATACATCATTATTATCTAATGCAGAGTCCATTTTCAAATCTCTGCTTCTAGTTCTGGATCTGTTGCATTTCATCATCACATGTCTTTTGCATCCTTTAGTCTAGAACAGGCCCTCAATGTTTCTTTGTCTTTCTTGACCTTGGAAGATTTGAAGAGAAGTCCAACCCATTACTTTGTAGAATATTCCTTAATCCAGATTTGTCTGATGTTTTCTCATGATTAGATTCAGGTTACATAATCTGGGAAAGAATTCTACACATGGATGCTTTCTTAAAGCTCAACACACATCTACCTGGAGGCACTTGATGTCACCTTTTCTCATCACCAGTGACACTGACTTTGGTTACTTGTTTAAAGTGGTATCTTCCAGGGTTCTCCCAGGGTAAAGTAGCTATATTACCCTTTATAATTAATAAGTAATTTGTGGGCAGATACTTCGAAACTATCAATGTCCTGTTCTTTATCAAGTTCTTCCCTACTAGTTTTAGTATCCATTGAAGATTCTTCCCTGAATTATTACCACAATCTTCTATCTCCACCATCTCTCCTGTATTTATTAGTTGGCATTCTACTGTAACAGCTTTCCCTTTTTTCTTTGTAATTTTTTTAAAATGGGCTCCATGCCCAAGTTGGAGCCCGATGCGGGGCTTGAATTCCAACCCTGAGATCAATACCTGAGCTGAGATCAAGAGTCGGACACTTTACCAAGAGTCACCTGGGTGCCCTGAGCTGTCCCTTCTTATTTATGTATACACTTATCTATAAATTATGTCTATTTATTTGTATCTTATTTGAGTGAACCCTTGAAGTTAGAGGGATTCTTATTTTATTCAACATTATAATCTCATTTGAGTTTACATCTATTTATTTGTATCTTATTAGAGTGGACCCTTAGAATTAGAGGGATTCTTATTTTATTCAACATTATAATCACATTTAAGCTGATCTTAGTTCAGTTTTGGTAATTTACAACCAGAATATGCCCCCAGGAGAAGGAGGTTTCTCTTGGCAACACATTCAAGAGGTCCTTACAACCCTCATAGTTACAAAGTTGCTTCCTGATACTTCCATTCAATCCCTCTGTCCCACTCTAGGAACTCCAAACCCTGAGAAGAGGAGGCACACTGAAGATAAATGTGGCCAGTAAACGGCTGCTGGATCTTCCTATAGCCACCATATAGGTGTGGTTGGAGGAAGCAAGGTCCTTCTTGCTATATTCAGTTAACTCCTCTGTCCCTCCTCTTACGGTTTTGCTCAAAGAGCTGATCTGGCCTCCCTGCCCCTCTCCTGATGTTACCAATAGTCCCTGGCACTTCTCCACCAATTAACCTCCTAAACCTCCTGTGCTTGGCTACAGTCCTGACTCTATCTGCTTTATATGTTGGTGTTTATGCCTGAGAAAGACCACTGAATGGTGGGTTTGACAGTTTCTTTCCTCTCCAGCTCATTCTTCATCCTTCTGCACCTAGCTCAATGTCAGAAGACTGAACTACATCAACCACACCAGTAGTTGGCTTCAGCCAATGGTGGGTACCAACAAGATATCAGAAGGCTAGACACTGTGCTCAGGATATTAACCTCCTAAATTCCATCCTTCTAGCTCAGCAGGATTGGCTACATACCTCTATCAAAGACCCTTTCCATATAGCTACTCTGCCTGGGTTCTGGAAGCCACTCCTTTTCGCTCCTCAGGCGAGGAGTGTGGCTTGCCCTGGGGATAACACTATCACTTGTTGGTTTCTCTAACCATACCTTTGTAAATACTCCCTTTATTAAACTTTCTTCAATTACCCCATTTGAGTGTGCATTCTTTTACCCATAAGGCAAAAAGTATAGATGGGGAGGGATGAGAAGAGGTTCATCCATGGAACGGAGATGCCAAAGGCTATTTTCATAACACCACCTTCTTTGTGCTTGCATATTCATGTCTGCCTTTATTGTTTCAGTAAATGAAAATACAGCAAACTAAACACTACTTCCTAATTGTGACCGCATGCCACTAGAAGAGATACATTCTAGCAAAGCACAGACTTAAGGATTAAGATTCACTCCTGTTTACCTAGCAGTGAGGAAACACCACAGAACTCAAAATGACATACAGATTTCCTTCAAGAGGAAGAGGGACTCAAGGGAACCTCCGGGTATTATTCAATTCACTTGTTACCTTCTAATATGTTTTCTAGATGCATGGCAACATCAAAATCCTTCTTGGCCAAACACAGGTATGCCATAGTTGGATACAAGATCTACTGGAAGAAGTTTATTAAGCAGATGTTCAAACCCCGTGTCAGGGAATGATTTAATTTTTAGATACAATTAACAGTGAATGCAAGATGACATCCATCACAATTTCATTTTCAGTCACCTAAAATCCAGCCAGGGAAGTGGGATTTACACATATTCTGCTGTCCATCTTATCAATATACCATTAGGAGTGCGGGCGATTATTGTTAGTTGAGTGTTTACATCCTCCAGAACTGGGCAGGAGTTCATCAAAATCTGGTTCTGTGCATGTGTATGAGTGTCATCACCCACTATAATTGTCACGGTGGAAAATGGTTGGGGATCACCACCTGCCCCTTCAAGAAACAGGCACATTTATTCCAACTCTGTACCAACCTCCTGAAAACCTTTCCCTCCCATCCACTGAAAGTAGGTGTTTCTGGCACACTTCACATTTCTTGTTTGGCAGCCAACACACAAAATTTTTTTTTATTGTTACTTAATTTTTTTCCCAGTGTTCCAAGATTCATTCCCCATTCCCCACACCCAGTGCTCCATGCAATAGGTGCCCTCACTACCCACCACCACTCAACCCGAATCAGTTACCTGCAAGTCTGCATCAAATTCATGTTTCAGGTGTGCCTCTTCTGCAGCCTCCACAAGACGCTGAAAAGATAGAAGGCAACATGAAGGATCAGAAATGTGGCCCGCACCCCGTGCCAACAATGTGAAAAGGCTGATGTTTCTCCATTGCCCCGAGATGACAGGCTATATCATGACACTTGCACTGGGACCTGGAACCTCTGCTCCCATGAAACTGAAAAGGGCAACATCACTCTCCAGATCCGGTTTTTGCCTTCATCATTCAATCATGATTTTTCCAGCAAATATTCATTGTTATGTATTTATACATGCACACAAATTCTGCATCCATTTTCATAGCAATTTGTAACAATTCAAAGACACTGGCCCTCGAGGCCCAATGTATGGATGCCAAAATCAATCTAGAAGAGTGTATTCCTTAGGTATAGAAGGCTCTTGATCAGGTTTTATTAAATTGAGCCCAACACTAAGTAGGCTGACTTTCTTCTCCTTCAGTTTGAGAAATACTACTTATTTTAATTCCCTCAATCATTCTCTCCACATCCAGTTCTAGGATGTAATTATTACGTGATAATTATTTGAATTTATGGTACCTCAATGCCATTTTGACAATCTGCATTCCAGTAAGAAAGTCACTGAAATCAATAAGCAGTACCCATAAATACACAACTCTTGTTATTCTTAGCCAAATAAATTTGACCAATCCATATTCTTATGAAAGCAATTTCTTTTTTTTTTTAATTTTTCTTAAGATTTTATTTATTTGACAGAGAGAAACACAGCCAGAGAGGGAACACAAGCAGGGGGAGTGAGAGAGGGAGAAGCAGGTTTCCCACCAAGCAGGGAGCCCAATGTGGGGCTCGATCCCGGGTCTCCAGGATCATGACCTGAGCCGAAGGCAGTCGCTTAACCAACTGAGCCACGCAGGCGCCCCGAAAGCAATTTCATAAAATTCCATTTGAAGGCAATTAGTCACCAATTGAAATCATTTTTACTTTGATTTGAATTTGCCAACATGAAAACATGGGCTAGAGAATACTGAAGAAAATTCATTTAGTGAGCTAAGAGTTCACTGAAATTTCATTGAACTAAAAGCAAAACCTTCAGATCCAGGTAAAAATTCAGTCATTTCTATTTTTCTCCTGGTTGCTCTTGTAATCTAGGCTATCTTTAACTCGTTTTTAATTGACATAATACAGACCTGAGTTTAATAGGCCATGTTTGAAACATGATGACATGGGTATTCATCTCTAAATGATTACAAATCAACAGACAAATGTTCCATGAATAATTATTAAATTGGATATGGAAATGAAGAGGTTGGCGTATATATGGGCAACATTAGGCACCAATGCAGACCACTAAACTATCTCTCTCCGTGGAACATACAGAGAAAGAGGCCACCCAGGACAGTGCTGCCCAGAGACAGGAATCTGGGAGGGGTAGCAAATCTGGTTTCCCACACTTCCTTTGGAAAGTCAGGAAGATATTTCCCCTTCTCTGGTCAATCAAAGAACAGATCCCAGGGGAACATTACAGGGCCAGAGTCAGAAGACCCAGTTCTAAATCTAGCCTAAATGCAACCCACTCCATCTTGAGCAAGCCCCTTCCCTTCTCAGGCCTCTGTTTCTTCATCTGAAACCCCTGAAATGGTGATCGAGAGTAGTGCTTCCCCAAGGGCTATCCCCTTCCAGCAGCATCAGTTTCACCTGTGAACATACTAAAAATGCGTGTTCTCACACCCCAACCCATCTTACAGAATCAGAAGTCCTGGGGGTTGGCCTAGCAATCTGCTTTAACAAGCCCTCCAGGGAATTCAGAAGCTGCTAAAGTTTGAGAACCAATGGCAAAAAAACAGCCCTTATCCCAGAGCTGCACGCATCCCTGCTGCCTTGATTAATGATACCCACCAGCCCTCCAAGGTTTTTCAACTTTCATTTGTCTTTTTAAAATCTGCGTATATAAGTATCTTCACTATAAGACATTAAATGCCTTCTAGAAGAGAAGCATAAAGTGGAAAGGGTGAGAAGCAGAGAAAAAGTAAAATAAGGACAGACATTATATGTAGATTGGTCCCAAGCTTTCATTGGGTCACAGTCTTCCTAGAACCATCCTAGACAATGAAGTTTGTCAGCCTCCCAGGATCACATGACCCAATCTGCAAGTGCATCCAGGTGGACTTTGACAGATGAGTGACTGATAGACAGTGATACAAGGAACCTATATATCTGTGAGAGCTTATTCTCTTAATATTTGTAACTGATTTAGAATTTTGATGTATCATGAAATCAGTTACATACTGAGTTTATAGAACAGTTATAAATATTATACATGTCTGGACATTTACATTATCAAAAGAAGTCATGGATTTTGATCATATATTTCCCTAAACACAGAGAAGTTGTTGTTTCAAGGTGTCTAAGTACTCTGAGAACCCAAGGAAATGAGGACAACACATACTAATGACCAAAAGATAAGAACAAAATAAAATTTCAATGACCAAGACAAATCATATTGAAAGAAGTGAACAATTGGGAAATGAGGAAAACAATAAAGCACTCTAACACCAACAAATAAGAGAATAAGATGGAAATAATAGGTAGTTGAAATTATCATGAAATAGCACAGCACGAAATATATTTCATGAATCTAGAAAAATGCATTCCATCTGCTTTTGTGTGTATATATTTATATGTATAGCATGCATACCATGTAACATTCATATACAACATAACATGAAATGTATTTCAGCCACTATAATACACGTCGTGGTGTTAGGAGTCAGTAGGACAGTTAGGTAGTCAGGGACAGGGTCCCCAGCAAGAAAATATGGGGTCAGGATGGCTAATATCAAACAGCACTGACACCCTGTTTTGTATTGTTTTTTTTTTAATTTTTACTTTTTTCCATAACCCATCTACCCTATCCCTCCCCTCCACCCCCCAGCAACCCTCAGTTTTTTTCCTGAGATCAAGAGTCTCTTATGGTTCTGACATCCTGTCTTACAGCTTAGACAGGACCACACTGACATTCTGCTTTGCAGCCTTTGCAAAAATGACTTCTGTAAGACCTCCTAAAATAAGACAATTCACTACAGAAGCATTTTTCAATATCATAGGCAAGAGGCAGTTAAGACATAAGCCCCCAGATGTCAGCAAACAAAGACCATTGGCACGTGGACATTAACCTAATAGGTAGACAGATATGTGACCAAAGCCCTGATTGGTACCACTCAGCACACCCTGATTGCTTAAGAAAGTTCCACAAAGGAGCTCATAAAAACCCCTCAACTTAGAAACTCTAAGGGCAACCCACTCAGGTCTCCCTCCCTGTCTGGGAGCTTTGTACTCTTGCCCAAAAACTTTGCTTTGCTGCCCACCACTCTTTGTTTGGTCTACCTCTTCATTCTTCAAAGTGGTGTGGCCAAGAACCTGGGCACCAAGGGGACACAAATCCTGTAACAATGGTATATAAGAAGGTAATACATTGGAAACAATTCAATCCCACTAACTAAGATTAGCAGCCAGATTTTATGCCCATTCTCAAGTTAAATCTGTCACGTTTTTTTTAACTTAATTTAATTCATATATTTTTTGTTTCCATGAAGATATTTTCCCATCAAGCTCACTACGAAGCCTTAATAAATAAAATTCACAAAAAAGATGGTCCACTGGCAGAGACACATAACAGTCATCCCATGTAAAGCAAGTAAGTACTTTGGAACAGGGCTCTTTGAAAGGATTCACGCCAGCTGCAGTGGACCACGGGACTATCCCAATCTGCCCTCTGATGCTCCTGGAGGATAGGCCTACACTTTATGGGAAAATTCAGGGGCAAATCCCCAAGGACAAGCACATCTCTTGTGCACAGTGGTAATGAGAAACAGCACCTCAAGAACTGTGCACCTTTGGGAAAGAATGAAGGATAGCTGATCTTTCTTCTGAAATACGCTTATAAAGATATATGAGTTAGAAGTAATGTTATTTGAGAATATCATGTGCCATAAATTTACCTAAAATGGAGTCCTGAGGACAGAAGTTCCTACTGCTAATAAAATGAAAAAATAAATTGAATCACCATTTAAAAGTCAAGACCACTCAACTTCCACCTCTGACGCTTGCCAGCAGAAAAGAACAGCCTCTCATGTCTCCCTTCTGAGAAAATACCTTATCATCTAAATCAAATTAATGTATGTTTTAAAAATAAGTTTGATTACCACTTGCAGGTAAGGAAAATCAATTAAAATTGGCTAATATTTTAGTTATTATATAAGGAACCATTGAGCCCCGGGGAAACTGTTACTCTATTATACCTATTGGAAAGGCAGTGTGCTTTTAATAATAATAAGTTAATTTTCTCTTGTTATGAATTCCCCTTTTGGGTCTGCAGATGGGATTATAGAATTGTGAATGCGGTTTTTAATTAAAACTGAACACCAGAAATAAAAATTGCTTTGAAGACTAGCATTCAAACTGAGCTCTGAGGCAAGGAAATGGCAGTGTTGTCCACGGATCCTCCCCACTCTGATGCCAAAGCAATCTGTCACTCAACAAAAATGATAACAGTGTACCGGAACATACATCCTGGCCTTGAAACAAAGCATCTATGAGCCAAAAAGTTGCAATTCATGAGTTGATGTATGTTTCAGTGCCTTTTTTTATTACATTATTTTACAGTGTTCCAAGATTCATTGTTTATGCCCCACACCCAGTGCTCCATGCAATACGTGTCCTCAATACCCACCACCAGGCTCACCCATCCCTCCACCCCCTCCCTTCCAAGACCCTCAGTTTGTTTCTGAGTCCAAAGTCTCTCATGTTTCATCTCCCTCCCCGATTTACCCCACTTCCCATTTCCTTTCCTTCTCCCACTGTCCTCCATGTTACTCCTATGCTCCACAAGTAAGTCAAACCATATGATATTTGACTTTCTCTGCTTGGCTTATTTCACTCAGCATAATCTCCTCCAGTCCCGTCCATGTTGCTACAAAAGTTGGATATTCATCCTTTCTGATGGAGGTGTAGTATTCCATTGTATATATGTACCATATCTTCCTTATCCATTCATCTGTTGATGCGCACCTTGGCTCTTTCCACAGTTTGGCGATTGTGGTCATTGCTGCAGTGAACATTGGGGTACATATGGCCCTTCTTTTCACTGCACCTGCATCTTTGGGGTAAATACCCAGTAGTGCAATTGCAGGGTCATAGAGTAGCTCTATTTTTAATTTTTTAAGGAATCCCCATACTGTTTTCCAAAGCAGCTGCACCAACTTGCATTCCCACCAACAGTATAAGAGGGCTCCCCTTTCTCCACAGCCTCTCCAATACTTGTTGTTTCCTGTCCTGTTAATTTTGGCCATTCTGACTGGTGTAAGGTGGTATCTCAGTGTGGTTTTGACTTGAATTTCCCTGATGGCTAATGATGATAAACATTTTTTCACGTGTCTGTTAGCCATTTGTATGTCTTCTTTGGAGAAGTACCTCTTCATGTCTCCTGCCCAGTGTTTCAGTGACTTTTAACATTTCTCAATAACTCTTCCCTCTCAGTGAAATAAATACAAACAGAACTATCTTTATAAATAAGAAATGTTATAAGTCATGGACCATAGATACCATTTATAGCCAAGGTGAAGGCAACACTGCCAAGGGGAATAGTAGAATATTAAAGCATTTCATTTAAAATCGTATCTTATTTTTGTTACAATGACCCCATGTATAATTAATACAATGCTACAGAATGCAGTCTCCTGTCTCCTCCCTCGAAACACTTAAATCAAGACTACAGCTGAAGACATCATAGAGGTCAAGCTTTCTGTCACGGCTCAGGAGGGGGGAAATAGGACACGAAGTCACAGTATAAACTGGATCAGATAAAGAAGACGATTTTGTTTGTTCTACTTGTATTTTATTTTATTATTATTATTTTTTTAATTCCTGATCATCTTGGCTTAATGGGAGAAAAGAAAGAAAGAATGGTGCAGTGGAGGTGGGGGGGGGTAACAGAAAATGTGATAAACAGCAAAGTGATCTACTACTAGACTCCTATTGATTTTATCAGAATGAAAAAATCATGTACAAATGAAAAAGTTTTTTAATAAGAAAGGAGAAAAGATGGGGGAGGGAGCAATTACAGACAAAAATCCTTAAAGCAAAATAGAAATATAAAAACCATATGGTGTAGCAAAAAAAATTTTATTTTTATTTTCCATGTTAAAACTAAAAAGCTTTGGCTTGTAAATGCCGTTATAATGGGATATTGGAATTTAACAAAGATTTCAAAGCACTTAATACATTCCGTGGTTTTCATTTAACGTTTTGCAGCAACACATTTAATAATTAGGCCAGCATTTTTATTGTCTTCTTTTTTTCTGGAATGAATACATAATTCTTTCTCAAAAAAAAAAAAAAAAAAGGTTAAGCTCAACTGAGGCTATTCTAAGGAAAATCTATAACCATTAACGTGGCTTTAGGCTGCACCAGGGGTTCACTTGGAGCTAATGATTGAATTGTCAAGCATCTCAGAGTTAGAGATCACGTGAGTCTTCCTTCAAATCTAGCAAGCACTAAAGTCAGTGTAGAAGAACAACCAAATAGATCGATCAAGAATGATAATTGCGGTCACAACCATACCTAGTGTGGCATGGTTCATCTTTTCCTTTCCCTAGATTCAGCAGCTTTTGCTTTAAGGGCTACAGTTGGAGGGAGGAAATGTTACATCTTCTGGCCAGCAGCGTGTGCCTGGGGCGCATGCCTCCCTAGCACCATATTATGTGGCCGGGCTTGAACTCAACATGTTGACTATCTACAGCAGCGAGGACAGAGAGACCCTCGCCCTGTCTGCATCACAGATTTCAAACTCAATTGATCCTGGAAATAAAATGAAAAATCTCTATCCTCATTAAAATACTGTCTGCACATGAAAAGATGGCTCTGGAAGTCTGGACAAAATGAGATTGATTTGTTCGCAGGGATAATTTCAAACACTCCTTTCTTATATGAGGAGTCAGAAACCAACAGTTTATGAACCATTAAGTTGGGGGGTGGGCGGGAAGAGGAGGATGTTCAAATTTACATTTCCATTCCTTCTGCGTGGAAATCCCTTCCCTTTTGTTCTCAAGACAGAGTTTTTACTACTCTAACAGTGTAGATTCATCTTTGTTGCTTTTGTAGCTGGAATAGTCAGATCACTATTTCCCAAAGTATTGGGACCACCAGGGAGCCATGAAACAACATGAGCCTTTATGGAAGGGTGAGGGCCACACACAAGGTAAACTGATTTCATCACAAAGGGGCACGTGACAAAGAATGCTGCCAGTAGGCTGGGAAGCTTCCCAGAAGGAAGTGACATCAAAACTGTGCTCTAAAGGATTCGGAGGCTCTTGCAGAACAAGGAAAGTGTTGAGCCAGTGTTCCAGTCAATGGGAACATTGCAAACAAACTTCTGGAGGCAAGAAAATGTTCCAGAAACAACCAGATCTCAGCGACCTAGACAGAGGGCCACATCAACCAAGGACCAGCAAGCAATAAGCCAGGGCAAAAGTCAAGAACCTGAAAAGATGGACACAGTTAAACAAGAACTCTTTTCCGCCCCACTGTAGAATGGTGAAATCCATAGAGTCATATCTGAGAGCTTCCCTAATATTCAGTAATCCTTATTGATACAAATGTTTTTACTTTTCAATTCCAATAGAAATGACACGTATAAATCACCAACTATCAAGATGATCGTTTCTTTAGAGAAAAACAGCTTTTAAGGAGCCTTCATTATTTCTTTGTTCCTGTAGAAGAAATAAGCTTTGTTGCACACCAATGAACATTTTGTATAAAATGACCTTCTGCCTGAAGGCTGCAAAGATTGCTTCTGCTTTCAAAATGGCAAACATTTCAAAGTGGATTATAAAAGCTAATCTATAAAGTTTCCAGAGAAAGCAGGTAACAGAACAAAAGAGGAGCACATCCGGCATGTACCTGGGGCTCTCTTCCCTTCCTCCGCTCCTCCTCCGCTTCCTGGCTCCTTCAGATTACATAAACCCACACCAGACTTTTACAAGACAAAATAAGCCTAGGGCTTACATCAGAAGACAGGATCACAATTAATAACAAACTATCTTTGTTTCCACGAGAGATAGCTGTTATCAATTTGAGGCTGATTAAATTAATGCCTGTTATCAACATGAACTGTCACTTTCTAAACCAAAGCCACCTCATTCTACAGCTAAGGCTGCATTTGCCTAAGTGCAATGTGTGCAGAGCTACTGCAGATAGAAACAGCCAAACTTTGCTCCAGGGGCTGCCCAAGGGCCACGCCAGCTGGGAGGAGTGAGGAAGAGAAGACAAGTACTTTTTCCAATGACTCGGCAGTGGATGGCATGGCCTCCTGCTCCTGCAGCCTTCCTGGGAATGGCTTTGTTGAATAACAAAATCAAGTCTACTGAACCATAAGCCTTAAAAAGTCCCCTCAGGACTCTTCAGTTGAGGGATAACTGGGCTATTCTCTTTGTAGGCAATGGAACTGTCATTAACTTCCTGAGGGAACCGTCCAGGATGAATGGGACTGTGTCAGTTTGAGGATAGACATTTGTTTTCCCACAAAGGAAATCACCTATCACTGAAGGCTCTGATGGTGGTGAATGAAATTCTGTTCCATCCCTTAATTACATCTTTTCCAGAACTTACTGAGAGGTGTGGACTGGAACCCACAGTGGCAGAGCACTGAAGGTAACTTCCAGCTCACTAAGGAAGATGGAAACATCTACATAAGATAAGGCACAGACAAGTTAACAAGGTCTTGGGGTCAGTGCGAAAATCTGTCCTACGGAGCTTCTATTCTGAGTTGTAGTTCAACTTAGTTTAATAAGTATTTGATAGTAACCCATTGCATACTCAGAATGGCACCAAGAACTGATGCCCAATAAATGACTTAGTCCTGACCCACAGAAAGCTTTTGGTCCAAGAGAATGAGAACAGGTCTCAGAGCCCAAAAACAAGAGTTTGAATCCAGACTGTTCCACTCACTATCTGTTTTATCAGAAGAAATCTTAACTTCTCTGAGTCTTGGTTTTCTTCTCTGAGGTACCAGAATAATGCCATCTTAGCTTTCTACTTTAGGCTGTGAATTTGATGAGGATGTAGACACAAAACATTTCCTAAAGGATTCCATACAAGTGCAAGAAATTATCCTGATGGGGCAGGGAAAGAGACAAGATGTTCAGGCAAAACACGGCTTGATTGTAACAAGGACAGCTCACAGAGTCTATGCCTCCCACAGTTGGCGCTCACACGAGGGGGATCTTGGAACAACTCCTCAAGTTCACAGTTACATGGAGGTTAAATGAACGTTAATTCTGCTGCCAAGGAGAGGACTCCAAACCTTGTGTTCACAAACACAAGGCTGTGCACCTGCTCCTTAAGGACTGGTTTTCAGAATCCACCAGTCTTTTCCAGCTTTAGCAGCAAAATCCGTGATCAATGAGGCTGAAAATGGAATGAAGCCAGGGTCTTTATCGAAAGGTTGGACTGATATCCTCAGAATGGCACAATCACAGAAATCAAACTGTTTGCCAAAGCAGCCTCCTTTGACGGATGGCACCTGGGACATGGAATAGGCCAGCCAGTGCAGCAGGCAGTTCCCAACCCCCGGACCCCAACCACAGCCAGGGGATGAACATTCTTTCTCTTCCAAAGTGGAAAAACACAGAGCAATTTCCAAGTCCATCCAGATATTTCCTACTCCAGATGGATTTTACATACATTTGGTGCATAAAAATGTTATTCTAATTCCCTTTTTATTCTTTCCTTCTATCCATCCATCCAAATGTCTACCAGGCAACTTCAGATGAGGGTCAGGAGAAACAGACTTTGGTCCGAAGAGCAGGATCTGGAGTCAGACAAGCCCTGCCATCTTCATGGCTGCCAGAAGGACCTTTTCAGAATAATTCTGATGGCACCCTCCTCTGTTGAAACCCTCTGATGAATTCCCATCACTCATGACCATGACTCACAGGCTCTCCATGATTTAGTACTGCATGCTCAGAGGTCCCCTCCTGCCCTAGCCCAGACTTCCAGCCATCATTCTAGCCATAAACGACTACAGGCCTGTCTCTGTCTGTACCTTACTGGTACTCTTGGCCAAGGATGTTCTCCCAGATCCTCGACGTTTGTCCCCTCTTCCTTGTCATTCATGCTGCAGAGCCACTGACCCCTCCTCACACTTACCATTACCATCCCACCTCCCACAGAATGGTGACCTGCTTTATTCTTAAAACAGCACTGAGTGGGGGAGGGGCAAGATGGCAGAAAAGTAAGAGACCCTGTTTCAAAAGGTCTCCTGAAGTGAGCTGAACTATCTATCGGGACAATCTGAACACCCATGAAATCAGCCTGAGATGTAAGATGGGGGCCGAAGAGTATCAGCGAGAGGTAAAGCAGAGCGGGAGTGCTCGGGCTGATTTCAGAGAAGTAGGAGGGGGAGGGAGCCAACAGAAGCGACCCATTGGAAGATAATACCCCAATACGAAAGTGCCCTGTGCTTGGGGACCAGCATCAACTTGCAGTCTGGTTAAAAGCACTCAAAAGCAAAAGATCCTCACCATTGGCAGGGATATAAAGCTATGGCTCCAGGCCAGGGATAGAAAGTGCTCCCTGGCGCTGCATGGGAGGGAATCTGGTGGCGCGAACTGTCTTTAAAACTGCCACTTTTTTCCCGCCACTTTTTTTCCCCCGCTGCTTGGGCCAGGTACGCACAACCCACAAAGGAGGCAACTCTGCAGACTTCTGCGGGACCTGCAGGGCCAAGGGACCTCAGTCCCTCCTGCGTGGGGGTGCATTACAGACTCCCTGGGTGGAGACAAGGTCACACGGCCCGAAATCAGTTGCGGTTGCCGTGGTGCGGGAGTGAAAGGACAAGCGGGGGCTTCAGGTGCCAATCTGACCAGCAGCTACAGGTGCGCCCAGTTGGGACAAGCGGCCAAAGGGGTAAGATAGAGGGAGAGGCTGTGATCCCTGCACCATCCAGACAGCTGCTAGCTGAGGGCTGTCTCTGGGAAGGAGGTCTGGGCGTAGACATCTTACTCTGGTCTGACTTTCTGAAAAGCTGCAAAAAGCCACAAAAGAACAAATCCTCCAAAGAACAAAAGCCTGACAACCTGGTTGACATGGAGCCCAGCCCCTAGGAAGAGGGCTGAGAGATGCAGCCCAGGTAGAAGGGACTGAAAACCAGTGTGGCGGGCCCCGCCCCCAGAAGGCAAGCCAGAAGCACAAGAGGACAGCACCCAAACTGTAAAACCCCAACATGGGGAAAGGGAATATATTAAGCTCCTGGTACTATCCCAAAAGCTGTACACTTTATAGATACATCTTTTCACTTTATTTTCTTTTTAACTTTTTTCTATTTTTATTTTTAAAGTTATCACTTCATTTTAAAGTTCATTCTCACAGGTTTTGTTCTTTTATTTTTTAACCCACTTATTATTACAACGTGATACTTAATACAACACTCCGTAATAGCGTTTTACCTTGAATTTTTTCCAAACACATACGTGTGTTTTGTTGTTGTGGTTGTTGTTGCTTCTTTACTTTGTTTTTTCTGTTTATTTTCCCTTTTTCTCTCTTCTATCCATTATTCTTTTTTCTTTTACACATACATATATAGTCATAAGCGTCAAGGTAGTCCTTCATTCCTATTCAATACTACTCCTATATACAAACCAGTTTTAATCTCCCTATATCTTGGGATAGTGAACTCCACTAACAATAATAACAAGACACACCCAGGAGGATCTGAAATACTTTTCTCACCCACAAGGAGGGTTTGCACTCACCTTCCTGCCCTACTCTGCCAGTGTTTCTGTGTAATTGTTTTTGCCTTTGTAATATATAAATACTGGTTTGGGGGGGTGCCTGGGTGGCTCAGTGGGTTAAAGCCTCTGCCTTCAGCTCAGGTCATGGTCTCAGGGTCCTGGGATCCAGGCCCGCATGGGGAAATCTCTGCTCGGCAGGGAGCCTGCTTCCTCCTCTCTCTCTGCCTGCCTCTCTGCCTACTTGTGATCTCTCTCTCTCTGTCAAATAAATAAATAAAATCTTTTTAAAAATACTGGTTTGGGGGTCATTCAGGTTGGTCTTAGCTTTTTGATCTCTTCAACTTTCTTTTACTCTTGATGGTCTTTTTCTTTACTCTGTTTTAGTTTTGTACCATATAAATCCCACCATTGAAGCCCACTCTGGCCGGGTTTTTCTCTTGCTTTCTTTTTCTTATTCTCTCTCTGTTTTCTTTCTTCTTCCTTTTCAGCAGTGGCTTCTGATTGCTTCAAAACTTTCCAGCGAAAAATTCACTTGGATAGTGGTTGATATATTCAGCTATACATCCCCTCAACCACTCCTCACCAAATGACTTGCAAGAGGAAAAACCAACAGAAGAAAAACTGAGAGACTGCAACCCCTGTCACAGAATTACTGGAAATGAACATAAACAATATGACAGAAATGGAATTCAGGGTAGCAATCGTCCAAGCAATGGCTAACCTGGAAAAGAATATTAGTCTCAAGATAGAAGCTCTAATGACAGAAGTGAAAGCCAAGGTTAGACAGGTTATTAATGAAATGCAATTTAATTTTAATACACTAACAGCTAGAGTAAGTGAAGCTGAAGATCGGATTAGTGATTTAAAAGACAGATGGATTAAGAAGGAGAAGCAAGAGAAGTCTTGGAACAAATAGCTAAAATCCCATGAAAACAGAATCAGGGAAATAAGTGATGCCATGAAATGCTCCAATATCAGAATTATTGGAATCCTCAAAGGAGTTGAGAGAGAGAGAGAAAAGCGTAGAAGATATAGTTGAACAAATAATGGATGAAAATTTCCCTAATCTGGGGAATGAAACAAATGTTCATGTCCTAGAGGCAGAGAGGACAACCGCCAAGATCAATGAGGTCAGAAAAACCTCCAGGCACATGATTGTGAAATTCATGAATCATAAAATCGAAGAATATGTCTTAAGGGTAGCTGGGGGAAGTGATCCCTTATGTAGAGAGGGAGGACCATCATAATAACATCAGACCTATCCACAGAAACCTGGCAAGCCAGAAAGGGCTGGCAAAACATACTCAGGAAATTACATGAAAAAAATATGCAACCAAGGATAATGTACCCAGGAAGGTTGACTTTCAGAATGGAAGGGGAGATAAAGAGCTTCTAGGACCTCCAAGGTCTAAAAGATTATGCGACCACCAAGCCAGCACTACAAGAAATATTAAGATGGGTTCTATAAAAGAGAAACGAACCCAAGAATGACACAGAACAGAAATTTACAGAAATAATCTATAGAAACATGAAGTTCACAGGCAACATGATGTCAGTAAAAACATATCTATCAATAATCACTCTCAAAGTGAATGGCCTAAATGCTCCAACAAAAAGACACAGGGTTGCAGACTGGATAAAATGACAGGACCTGTCCATATGCTGTTTACAAGAGACACATTTTGAATCTAAAGACACTTCCAGATTGAAAGTGAGGGGATGGAGGACCACCTTTCATGCCAATGGACCTCAAAAGAAAGCCAGTGTAGCGATTCTCGTATCAGACAAATTGGATTTTAATCTAAAGACTGTAAGCAGAGACACAGAAGAACACATCATTCTCAAAGGGTCTATACACCAAGAAGATCTAACAATTGTAAATATTTATGCCCCCAACATGGGAGCAGCCAACTACATAAGCCAACTGCTAAGCAAAATAAAGAGTCATATTGATACGAATACATTAATTGTAGAAGATCTTAACACACCACTCTCAGCAATGGACAGATCATCTACACAGAAAATCAACAAAGAACCAAGAGCTTTGAATGGCACATTGGACAAGATGTATCTCATGGATATATTCAGAACATTCCACCCTAAAACAGCAGAATACTCATTCTTCTCGAGTGCACATGGAACTTTCTCCAGAATAGACCACATACTAGGTCACAAATCAGGGATCAAACGATACCAAAAGATTGAGATTATTCACTGCATATTCTCTGACCACAATGCTGTGAAACTGGAAATCAACCACAACAAAAAGGTCAGAAGAAAATCAAACACTTGGAAGCTAAAGACTATCTTGCTCAAGAATCTGTGGATCAACCAGGAAATCAAAGAAGAACTGAAACATTTCATGGAAACCAACAGAATGAAGATATATCGATCTAAAACTTATGGGACACAGCAAAGACAGTCCTAAGGGGGAAATACATAGCCATCCAAGCCTCACTCAAAAAAAAATTGAAAAATCCCAAATACACAAACTACCATTACACCTTAAAGAACTGGAAAATCAACAACAAATTAAACCAACCTCACACACGATGGGAAATAATTAAGATTAGATCAGAGACCAATGAATTAGAAACTAGAGATACAGTAGAGCACATCAACGAATCTGGAAGCTAGCTCTTTGAAAGAATTAAAAAGATCGATAAACCATTAGCCAAACTAATCCAAAGGAAAAGGGAGAAGACCCAAATTAATAAAATTATGAATGAAAGGGGAAAGATCATGACTAACACCAAGGAAATAGGAACAATCATCAGAAATTACTATCAACAATTATATGCCAATAAGTTTAACAACCTAAAAGATATGGATACCCTCCTGGAAACCTATAAATTTCTAAGACTGAAACAGGCAGAAATTGACAATCTGAATAGACCTATATCTAGTAACAAGATTGAAGCAGTGATCAAAAACCTCTCAAAAAACAAGAGCCCAGAACCAGACAGTTTCCCTGGGGAATTCTACCAAACATTCAAAGAAGAAATAACATCTATTCTCCTGAATCTGTTTCAAAAAATAGAAACAAAAGGAAAACTTCCAGACTCTTTCTATGAAGCCAGCATTACTCTAGTCCTCAAACCAGACAAAGACCCCATCAAAAAGGAGAACTTCAGACCAATATCTCTGATGAATATGGATGCCAAGATTCTTAACAAGATCCTTGCTAACAGGATCCAACAATACATTAAAAAGATATCCACCATGACCAGGTGGGATTTATCCCAGGGATGCAAGGGTGGTTCAATACTTGCAAATCAATCAACGTGATAGAACAAATCAATAAGAGAAGAGAGAAGAACCCCATGGTGCTCTCAATTGATGCAGAAAAGGCATTTGACAAAATACAAAATCCGTTCCTGATTAAAACTCTTCAAAGTATAGGGATAGAAAAAACATTCCTCAACTTCATAAACTCTATCTATGAAAAACCCACAGCGAATATCATTCTCAATGGGGGAAAACTGACAACCCTTCCCTCTGAGATCAGGAACAAGGCAAGGTTAGCCACTCTCACCACTACTGTTCAACATAGTGTTAGAAGTACTAGAAACAGGAATCAGACAACAGAAAGAAATAAAGGTATTCAACTTGGCAAAGAAGAAGTCAAACTCTCTCTCTCTTTGCAGATGACATGATACTCTATGTGGAAAACACAAAAGACTCTACCCCCAAACTACTAGAACTCATACAGCAATTCAGTAATGTGGCAGAATACAAAATCAATGCACAGAAATCAGTTGCATTCTTATACATTAACAATGAAAATATAGAAAGGGATATCAGAGAATCGATTCCGTTTACTATAGCACCAAAGACCATAAGATACTTAGGAATAAACCTAACCAAAGAAGAAAGGATCTGTACTCAAGGATCTACAGAACACTCATGAAAGAAATTGAAGAAGACACAAAAAGATGGAATAGCATTCCATGCTCATGGATCGGAAGAATAAACATTGTTAAAATGTCTATACTTCCCAGAGCAATCTATACTTTCAATGCCATTCTGATCAAAAATCCACCAACATTTTTCAAAGCGTTGGAACAAACAATCCTAAAATTTATATGGAACCAAAAAAGACCCCGAATCACTAAGGACTGTTGAAGAAGAAAAACAAAGCTGGGGGCATCACGTTACCCAACTTCAGGCTTTAGTACAAAGCTGTGATTACCAAGACAGCATGGTACCAGCACAAAAACAGACAAATAGACCAATGGAACAGAGTAGAGAGTCCAGATATGGACCCACAAATCTATGGGCAAATCACCTTTGACAAAGCAGGGAAAAATATCCAGTGGAAAAAAGACAGTCTTCAATAAATGGTGCTGAGAAAATTGGACAACTACGTATAGAGGAATGAAACTAGACCATTCTCTTATACCACACACAAAGACAAACTCAAAATGGATGAAAGACCTCAACTTGAGGCAGGAATCCATCAAAATCCTGGAAGAGAACATAGGCAGTAACCTCTGTGACATCGGCCACAGCCACTTCTTTGAAGACACGTCTCCAAAGGCAAAGGAAACAAAAGCAAAAATGAACTTTTGGGACTTCATCAAAATAAAAAGCTTCTATACAGCAAAGGAAACAGTCAACAAAACAAAGAGGCAACCCATGGAATGGGAGGGGATATTTGCAAATGACAAAGGGCTGATATCCAAGATCTATAAAGAACTACTCAAACTCAACATCCAAAAAGAAGATGAACACATCAAAAAATGGGCAAGAGACATTAAGAGGCACTTCTCCATAGAAGATATACAAATGGCTGACAGACACATGTAAAAATGTTCATTGTCACTAGCTATCAGGGAAATTCAAATCAAAACCAAACTGAGATACCACCTTACACCAGTCAGAATGACCAGAATTAACAAGATAGGAAACAAGTGTTGGAGAGGCTATGAGAAAGGGGAACCCTCTTACACTGTTGCTGGGAATGCACATTGGTGCGGCCACTTTGGAAAACTGTGGAAATTCCTTAAAAAATTAAAAATAGAGCTACCCTATGACCCTGCAATTGCACTACTGGGTATTTACCCCAAAGATACAGGTGTTATGAAAAAAGGGCCATATGTACCCCAATGTTCATTGCAGCAATGGCCACAATTGCCAAACTGTGGAAAGAGCCAAGGTGCCCTTCAGCAGATGAATGGATAAAGAAGATGTGGTACATATATACAATGGAATATTACGTCTCCATCAGAAAGGATGAATACCCAACTTTTGTAGCAACATGGACTGGATTGGAAGAGATTATGCTGAGTGAAATAAGCCAAGCAGAGAAAGTCAAGTACCACATGGTTTCACTTACTTTTGGTGCATAAGGGGTAATAAAGAGGACAGTGGGAGAAGGAAAGTAAATGGGAAGCAAGGTAATTCGGGGAGAGAAACAAAACATGAGAGACTTTGGACTCAGAAACAAACTGAAGGTATTGGAGAGAAGGGGGTGGGGGGATGGGAGAGCCTGATGGTGGTTCCTGAGGGCACATATTGCATGGAGCACTGGGTGTGGGACATAAACAATGAATCTTGGAACACTGAAAAAATAAAATAAAATTTTAAAAAAAAAGAAAAAAAAAGCACTGAGCACATGGCCAGTACTCAAAATACAGCTATTGCAGAAATTAAAGACAATCTATTATTCACCCTACTATGTGCCAGCCACTGTATTTGGCTGGGAACATAAAATTCATAAGACGCATCTCTTTCCTTTGAGGACATTAAAGTCTAGCGAAGGAGACAGAAAAAGAGGAAACCACATCCAATGTGATAAAGCCTCCAAGAAAAGGAAGCCCACTTAGGGATCAACTAGGCTCGGTTTAAGGGGTACAAGGAGGCTTATCATCTATTGAGACGTTGAGACTCTAAAGGATAATAACCAGCCCAGACAACAGGGGGGTCCTTCCAGGATGAAGACATTGCATGTACAAAGAGCCCAGAGCAAAAGGGGACATGACATTCAGGCAACCACAAGGAATCCAGTATATGGGTGCATAAAAGGTGAGACTGTATGAAGGGAGGGAGCACAAAAGGAAGCTGGGGAGTTTTACTATTATTGAAGTTACCCAGATTTTTAAAAAATTTTCAGAGGGTGATACGAGGCAATAAAGAGAACACTGTAAAAAAAGGCACATTAAAGCTATTTAAGAAAGCAATTCGGCAAGACTTGGAGGCCAATGGGACAGAGGGAATGAGAAGCTGGACAGAGTCATAGCACTAGCTTAGTGCTATGAACCACAAGCTAGTACCACCAGGATACCAAGGAATGATCAGAGAGGGAATCGAAGCTCAGGAGGAACATTTGAGGAAAGGAGGGTAGCAGATGTTGCAAAAGCTCACAGTAACACCAAAGAATGTAAGGGTCAAAAATCTGCTGATTAAGGATATTCGTTGGACTGCACCTGCTGATTCTCAGCATCACCTAAGCTACCCCTTCTATGGCAGGGCCCAGAAGCCTGAAAACTACATGTTCAAGAATACCTTACCAGCAGGGCTTCAGATTAGATCCTGGAGAGACCAACAAGGCAAAGACAGGAGATGCCAAATATTCTCCAACTAAGTTACAGCCAAGTGTGTGGGCATCTGGACATGACACCTGTCTTTGGCTGGACTCATCCAGATACCCTCCTGAGAACTACCACTGAGTCTACAGAGGCTAAGGTTATGGGTGGTGGCTCCCTGTGACCACTGCACTTCCTGATTTTACTCACATGGACAGCAACTTCCCTGAACCACATACCCCTGGTTCTTCCAACTATCAGGTGGCCTTTAAATTCCCTATATTAATCCCTGCCTACTTGAATACCTAAAAGTTTTTTTGACTTTTCTGACCAAACCTGAATGAGCGAACTAGAGGATGACTATGTAAGAATCATCTCAGAGCAGAGGTAGGGGCAGGGACCAAAATGCAGAGAGCAGAAAAGTGGGAGGGACAGGAGTTTAGAAGAATAAATCCAGATTCCCTGTATCAAAACACTAGGAAGGAAGGCAGGGAGGGAGGGAGTAAGGGGAGAAAAGAAGGAAAGAGGGAGTGAGGAGAGATTTGGGCCATAGCAGGAAGGGAATGCAGGGTGAAGGTAGGCTTTAGGACAAAAACATGCTTATTGCAACAAAGAGTATTAAGAACTGTCCTGGGAAGCTCACTGAAGACCCACTCAGCTCCAGGTAACTCTAGGATCCTTTCCAGGGACCAGCCATTGGACTCAGGCCTCCAATTCAAAGGTCCTTAAACTTCGACTTTACAGTTTCTCTCCTAAGGAGATTACAGGTGCAGTCACAGAAAGCCACTGGCCTGGAGGGCAAGGATCTCTCTGTGTCATCCTATTCCTAGGGGACATTACAACTCCTTTTTAACTGTTATATTTTATTTTCTTGGGAAGAACTCAACTGTACTGTATAGGTACTCTTTGTTAAAAAGCAGGAATTTTTTCAGTGTAAATATTTAAAATATACTAAAATTTGAACTATGCTTTGTCCTTTCTTCACTTCCTAACATACTGGGTGCCTTGGGGGAAAAAAATCCAAATGGCCTGGGTCATCCTTGACTTTTGGATGACCTTGGGAAATAGGGCCAACCTTGCTTTTACTCCTCTAGGCTAAAGTAAATCCTATGTACTTATGTGTGAAGCTTATTCCAAATGAAATCAAGAATGAATACGAAAAATAAAACTAATCCCATGACCCTAGTCCCAAACATTTTACACAAGCCCCCTGCCCTCCATCAATGTCCTCAGGAAAGGCCCTTCTCCCACAATGCAGAAATAAAATTCTGACGCCAATACTCTGAACCTTGTCCAACACTTGTAAGAAGATGACAGCTCATGTGGGGTGGCAGGGGACCCACCCTGTGGCATGACACTGTGGGCGTGAGCATTTGAGTCCGTGGGGAGCTGAACAAACCAAGGGACTGGGTTTGGAACAGACTGTGTGTACCTTAAGGTCATTTTCCTTTATTTTCCCCTTCTAATTCTCCTTATGTTCATTGTGTTTAAGTAATGAGATTTTCACACTCCAGAACCAAACTTCACATTTTTTAAATTTCTAAGGATGAGATGCTGGCTTAAAACATAAGCAGGCTCTCCCCTTTTTAATGCCCAGGTAATGAACTGGAATTACATATAAGTTTGAATTTTTATGAGAAGTTGTTCATATACTTTATTGTCTCTGAGTTTCAACTCTCTGCTCTGTCAACCCTTAATTATAACTTTATTTCAAAGTGGCAAAGAAATAAGCAGGTATAGAAACACGTGGTAGTGGTACAAGATTTGAGGATTTTCTTTTTTTTTTTCTTTTTTTTTTTTTTTTTAATGAAGAAAAGACAGAGCCCCCCAAGGACTAAGTCTATTTTACATAAAAGTACACCAGGACCAAAACCTTCAATTCCCTCCATGTTTATTGTTTATGTGATGCCTCATTTGTAAACCAAGATTGTTCTTGACATTCATCATGCTTTGCTCATACACACACCCCTCCTCAGCCCCACACACCCTGCAGTTCAGACTCTTGCAACTTTCCAGTGCTCTCACAGGACCAGACAGAATGCACGGACCACACCCACCCTCCCTGTTCACCTTTCTGCTGCCCACTCCCCTTCTTTTAATGTGAAACAGAGAAGGAGTAAGCTCAACACTACCAAATTTCCACTCTGTGAATCGAAAGGACTTGGATATCAGCTGCTCTAGAAAGTTGAAGCAAATTCATAGAATACATTTGAGCTTCACTGGTTTTTAATTTCCTGTTAATATTCCGAAGGAGGGAAATGATGTGGAGCAGATCAAGCAATCCTAGGGAGATGTTAAAGGAGGGAATGGACAGGATCAAGGCCCTCCTCTGTGCCAAACTTTATAAGTGTTTGTCCATTTGAGCTTTATCATAATCCCTTGGGGGGGCTATCACTCCTCATAGCACCAAATGGATACAGTCTCAGAGGCACGAAGAGACCACCCCATAGTGATCCAGCAGGTGAGGTATAAAGTTAAGAGTGGAACTCAAGGGGCGCCCGGGTGGCTCAGTTGATTAAGCGACTGCCTTCGGCTCAGGTCATGATCCCGGAGACCCAGGATGGAGTCCCACATCGGGCTCCCTGCTCTGCGGGAAGCCTCCTTCTCCCTCTCTCACTCCCCCTGCTTGTGTTCCCTCTCTGGATGTGTTTCTCTCTGGCAAATAAATAAAATCTTAAAAAAAAAAAAAAAAGAGTGGAACTCAAAACACTCTCACGTGGTTGAACTTTATGAAGACTCAAACCACTGATGCCAACATGGGCGCCCTATGGAGTGACCTCCAAAGGCCCTGAGAATCATGGTCAGGAGCTGCTGTCTCAACAGGTCCTTCAGCAAAGACACAGCTAACTGACGCCAGGATGTCTTGTCTGGACTTTGACTTTCATGAGTATTTTGCTTTAAAACCAGGTGTAAACAGAGTGGCAAAGATCTAAAATGGAAGAAATTATACATTCTCTTCTCTTGAGCATTCTTATCACAAAGCATGTCTGTCATCTAGTTATCTGACAACAGAAGAGCAGACTGATCTCAACTTCTGTCCTGTCCCAAAAACATGGATGAAAATCAGCTTCGAAGATTAAAGATCATCTGAAGGCTGATGGTTGTCTACTATCTCTCACTGCTGAGTGGTCCTCCCTTTTGGGCCTGGAAACCACTCAGAGAACTTCCTGTCTCCACCTCCATGCTGACAGGAGGTTGGCACAAGAGTGAAGACCAAACGTTTAGTATGTGGTGCGCTGGGAGAGCCAGAAATCTTGGGTAGCAGCCCCACAGCAGTGCACGATAGGTCAAGACCAGCTCACTCCCCGGAGGTGAGCCATGTGGAATTGGCTCTAGCAGGAGACATGAGAGCAGGGACAGGCTACAGCAGCCGGGAGCCGTGGTCCTCACACTGCACTGCTCAGTGCCCTGTCAGCAACATCTCAGGAAATCAGTAGCCAGGATCCCTGCTTTCATGGCGCTTATGTTGGAAGAGACATAGTTCGCAAGCAAGGGAGCAAATGCGTTAGATGACATCAGGTGAGGATAAATATCCTAAAAATTATAAAACAAGGCAACATAGTAAGGGAAGACAGAAGTACAAACGTTTGAGGTAGTCAGGAAAGGAGTCGCTGCAAAGCTGATATTTGAATAACAAGAAGGAACCTAGAGGATATCTGAAAGAAGAGCATTCCAGGAAGAATAGCAGAACAAGTGCAAAGGCCCTGAGGTGCTGGTTGCTAAAAGGAAAAATAGGTCCATAAGACCATATCTAAAACCCAGGTATGCTATGCATTATGAACCTACTCAGCTTGAAAAAAAGAATGGAGTCGCTAGAAGAGTCTCAGTTTTATGTTGTTAGCCATGAAGTTTTCTCACCCCTCTGGTTCAGCTCCCACCTGGGCCAAGAAACCACAACACTGAGTAAATGAGTAAGGACACATCAAATAAATGGGAATGGGAAGAGAGGTCTTGTCACCATGATGAAAATGCCCAGACAACTGATGTGCATCAATTATACTACAGTGATACATACAAAACTTGGCAAATTTACTAAAATCACTGAATTGTACATTTAAAATGGGTGAATCGTACTGGATGTCAATTATACCTCAATAAAGTTGTTAGAAAAAATGTATCAATGGGAGGAACTCTGAAATGTGAGCAAATGCACTTTTACAAATGTAGAAACTCTCTTACATATTACACGATCCTATTTTCTCACATTAAATGTGTGCCTAGTAATGTAAAATAATACAGTCACTTCAGAAAACAATATGGCAGTTCTCTTAAAAGGTTAAAGACTGACTTACCATATGGCCTAGTTAATCTACTCCTGTGTACGCACTCAAGAAAAAAAAACTATGTCCATGCAGAAGTGGATACACAAAGGTTCTGAGCCATGGATATTCATTAAAGGTAGTATATTGGGGCACCTGGGTGTCTCAGTCGTTAAGTGTCTGCCTTCAGCTCGGGTCATGATCTCGGGGTCCTGGGATCGAGCCCCACATCGGGTTCCCTGCTCAGCGGGAAGCCTGCTTCTCCCTCTCCCACTCCCCCTGCTTGTGCTCCCTCTCTCACTCTCTCTCTGTCAAATAAATAAATAAAATCTTTTTAAAAAACGTAGTATATCCATATAATGGAATATTATTTGGCAATAAAAAGGGATGAAGTGCTGATTCATGCCACTACATGGATAAACCAGGAAAATGGGCTAAATAAAGTGAGTGAGTCAGGAAAGACTGCATATGTATAGCCAAGGGTATGGGGTGATGAAAATGTTCTAAAATTGATAGTGGGATGGTTGTACAACTATCAATATACTAAAATCTATTGTACTGTATACTTTATAAGTGGATGAATTGTATGGTATATGAATTATATTTCAAAAAAACCGTCACCAGAAAAAAAGGTGTTTTTAGTATAATAGGGTGGAATTAAACATGTTTTGTCATCTGATCTTCTTTAAAGTCTACAAGTCCTTGGCAAGTCCTTAGCGAGACAACTGTCAATCACCATCAGCAGAGGTCTGGGCAAGTCTGTGGAGACATTTAAATCTCCTTTAAAGACTTATACTTATTTACTTGGTTCTTAATTAAGATCTTTTATGGGCACCTGGGTGGCTCAGTTGGTTAAGCGACTGCCTTTGGCTCAGGTCATGATCCCGGAGACCCAGGATCGAGTCCCACCTCGGGCTCCCTGCTTGGTGGGAAGCCTGCTGCTCCCTCTCTCACTCCCCCTGCTTGTGTTCCCTCTCTAGCTGTGTTTCTCTCTGTCAAATAAATAAAATCTTTAAAAAAAAATCTTTTATATGTCTGTAGCACAACAACCCATTTCAGAATTACTAGCTAAATTACTATCACTTGCAGTGTGACAAGAAACACTCAGTAAATATTATTCAGATAAAAGTACCTTAAATATGTTAAAATAATCCTTAGAAGTGCACTATAGTTTGCACATTCAACCACGGGAGTCTATGAATTATAGCTCCAATGCCATCTAGCAGAATTCTAAGGTCGATCCAGAGCTAACCCACAAATAACACTAATTAAAAATTTTCTCACTTCTTGGGAAAGAAAACACCAAATGGAGGAAAAGATCATAGGTTAGCAATAACATTTTGGAAGGCTGATAATAATTTTTCCTGTTTATTTATATCTCACATCATTCCCAAAAGATTTTCCTGTTATTTCTATGTTAAACATTATCTGTTATTTAATTAAGAACAGCTCATCTTAAGGAACATGAAACCAATGAGTCAACAAACATTTATTTATTTATTTTCTTGGTCAACAAATATTTATTCAGCATCTGCTGTGTACAAAGAACTAGACAGTGACCAGGCACTGCAAGGAGCTAAAAATACTACTTGTAGGGCACCTGGGTGTTTCAGTTGGTTAAGCGACTACCTTCAGCTCAGGTCATGATCCTGGAGTCCTGGGATCGAGTCCCGCATCGAGCCTCCTGCTCAGCGGGAAGCCTGTTTCTCCCTCTCTCACTCCCCCTGCTTGTGTTCCCTCTCTTGCTGTGTTTTACTGTCAAATAAATAAATAAAATATTTTTAAAAAAACCTACTTGTGACCATCTCTGCCCCATAGGAATTTAGAGTCATAACTGGCACTCATAAATAATTAATCCTGATGCTATCTGCAGATTTCAAATTTAAGAGGTGGAAGAGTTGGGGGCAGGAGTGCTGACTCCCACTACTGAGGCCAGGAAGACAGAGCAGATGGATTCTGATCTAAGACTGAAAGGTGTTTAGGACGTTCACAGGTTCAGAGAAGACAGATATGCTTCGGAAAGGGAGGCACAGCATACCGGACAGAGCACGGAGTCAGGTCAGAGAGCGCAGCGGGGCGAGTGCGGGGCAATGCCCGACCGTCGGTGTAAGGGCCGAACTTCCTGCCACATCAGTTCAAACAGGTGCTAGAGGAGAAGTGACGCAGGGCCGTGAGAGGCCAGGGTTCCCTGGACAAGGCCTCGTCTTGCCCCCCAGCACCCAAAGTCGCGTGTGCCGCGCTGAACACCAGGCAGAGAGCTCCCTGGCGCAGCTGCGGCGCTCCATGATGGCGCCGGCTCTAACCACACTCACCCACAGAATGAATGCATTCCCATTCTAAGCTGCTATTTAAAAAAAAAAAAAAAAGTTCATGTCATTAAATTATATTATGGGGGTGTTTTGTTGTTGTTTGTTTTGTTTTTTTTAGCAGTGTTCCTTAGTACATTCTCAGGCCTGGAGGGAGGGCAGAAAAGGAAAGATAACACTTTCGGGGACCTATCACAGCCCTGAGTATATGGATATTACACGTAAACATTCCTGCGACTATTTCTATGTTGTTAGTTTAGCTGTCACTATGTGGGGAGAATGTAAGCGGGGTGAATAACATAAGCAAGAAAGGTTAGAAAGGAACCCCACCTCTAAATGTTAGCTTGCTTCAGGGCACAGACACTGATTATTAAGGGGATCATATCACAGGAGCTGAGAATCGAGGTTTATACAAACTAGAAGAGACCAGTGACTGGGTTCTGTCTGTCTCTCTCCCTCTCTCTCCTACCCCCTGACTCTCAAGAGAAATTAAGTTCTACCATTATTTATTAAGCAAAGACAAATAAGACAGAGTCCCTCTTCTTGAAGAATGCTATTGCACAAAATCATAAAGGAGACAAATGTCTAATCAAATAACTACTGCTAGATGTGATAAATGTTACAAATAATTCAGATGTGGTGACTTTAAATAAATCTTAAAATAATAGTAACTGCTAATAAGTCAAAACAATAACACCGTGTGCTTACATAATCTAATAAAATTTTATTCCTCGTATAACTTCCCTCATCTGCCAATACTTCATGAAGACAAACCACTTAACTTATTCTGTTTAATAAATCATAGCTTTTAACATGCTAATTCAATACATACTGTTGACAGAGCTCGTAACTAATAGGTAACCAACATCCAGCAACGGACAGTGAGTCCCGGGAGAGACCAGCACAAGAGGTTAAGGTGACGGGCATCTAGACTGTGCAAGTGGCACGTAACGTTTTATCAGGTCAGGGACAAGGAAAGAACAAAATAGTGTTCTGAAGTCCAAAAGGGCCAGTGGGGACATAACTACAGTTTGGGAAGGTACAACACGGAGGCAAGACCCTGGCCCAATGTAGGTTTAAACAGAAAGGCAAGCTGGCATGGCTTATTAAGGGACTAAAAGACTAGAAGAAGCTCTTCTAGGTACCAAGTTAGGGGGCAAGCGTTGCCATCAAGGTTCTTTCTAAGCCGTATGTCTCTCTTGCTTTAATCCCCCAGGACGATGTTTTTAAGCACTCCAAAGGGCAGCATTTCCCATGATACCTGCACTAGAACTTGGGTAGTTACTTCTTGTCATCAGATTGGGGGTGGTCAGAACTGAGACACAGCAGCTTCCCTCTCTCTAGATGCTCACCCTTAAGGAGGCCACTCGGGGCTGGAAACAATTTGGTGGGAGCACATGGTGGAGGCACGAGTGCCAATGGGCAGGGAATCCCCCAGTACCCACAGCAGGTTGGGGACAGAACTCAGACTCACCACAGTGCTCTGCTCTCCGGTGATTTCATCGATTTTAAAGAAATATCTTCCTTGCTGAAGGATCAAGGAAGTGAGTTCACTGAACACAATTTAGTATGCAGAAATAATGGTTTAGTCTGTAGTTGAAAAAACAACAAGCAACTCTAAGCACTATTACTGGATAGCTGTGGGAGAATGAAATTATTGGAAAAGGTGAGCTGGTATTCAGAGAACTGTATTGGCAGTTTATCCAGTGCAAACAGGGGGAGGATGCATAGATTCTGAGTAACCACTTCATCACTCCAGAGGACTTCTACCTCGCAGGTGCTTGGATTCTTGCCACAACATTTGCTCGTGAAATGTGTTTGCTTTGTCTCCCTGTTTTCTGTGCTCTCTGCTTTGGATTTGTAGCACCCTTCCATTGGGAGGTTACTCTTCTCTTTCTAAGCATGGCAGCCTCTTCTAAGAACCCTAACCACAATTGTGAGATCATTCTGGATAATGCAAATACGTATGCAGTGAAACAGCTGGCTTTTTCTCATCAAGAGGCAACCAGAAAAGAAGGAAAAGGAAGGAAAGTCAAGGAAAGCTGAGTCTGAAATCTAGCATCCGTGTTTACTGGATGTTTCAGCTAGTGACTTCCAGAGTGAAGTCCTTCCGTCTTCCTCATAGCTTCCTCTCCTGGTTTTACCATTGTATCAAGAAGCCTAACTCTACTTTACGGACTAAAAGCTGATATCATTTCAAAAATAGTAATAATCTAATACAGATGTGAAGCTGGCATATCTCCTGCGAATCCAATTTAAGCCCCTTATCTTTGCATCCTAATGGATTTAAACATTTTCTGATGAGGGGAAAAATGTGTTTACATCTGCTTTCCAAGTTTCAGAGCTAAGTATTTTCTAGCCCTAGGGTTACCAATTCTCACAAGGAAAGCCAAACTCCTCTTTTGCTTTGATAGGTTTTCTAAATAAAGTGCAGAGTAATGGAAAAGTAAGTCCCAGGTCATAATCATTGAGCATTGCGTGTTTTCCAAACCAGTAACAAATAGGCGTGTCTTTTCCATGGGTGGAGCCTCTGGCTAGCCTCATCTCATCCCTGCCCAGCAAGCTCCTAGTCCTCCTTCAACACCCTCATCGAATACCCCCACTCCATAAAACTTTTGTTAAACACTCCAAAGCAGACTGAAGAGCTCCTTCCTCTACAGTCCCAGAACCCTTTCGATGGCACATTTGACAAATCTATATTGAGCTGAGAGGCACACTTCATCTGCACTGTTCTGTAGACAAGAGCCTTAGAGCTGACCCATCCCTCCTCCTGCCCCTGGATACCCTGGGTTTGTCCACAAGTGGATGCTCAGGCTTAGGTGAGTACTCCTTCCCTGTTCACACCCAAGCAATCTCTGTTCAGCAATGAATGGTTCTTTTCATCTTTCTCTAGCCCATCCCTCTCCTATTAGGCTGGCCTCTATTCTTGCCCACCCGGGTTTTGCCAACCTCTGGCAAACAGTGATTACTCAGTTAGCATGGGCTGACTGTATGAGCGAATGAAGGAGTCAAGAACTATAAAAGCATACAATGCCCAGTCTCCACTGACCTTGAACATGCCTATCGAATTAATGGTTCCCTTCTCAGAACTTCTTTATCTGCCTATTCCTCCGGTCACTCCACATTTTCTACCTTGTATTTTAGAGATTTATGGACATACCTTATCTCCTGGAATAGAGGCCCCCTGAGCCTCTTGCTTGATTGCTCCGTGCAAAGAGTGGAGCATACGAACCCAGAAACCAATCACGTGGCTGTTGATTATTCAGCAACGAGTACATGGGGTTGTGGGATATTTGAGGTAGTCGCCCTTCACTCAAAGAAGGTCCAACAACGTGAGTTGGTAAGTTGAGGTTTATAAAACACAAGATTATCTAATTACAGATCACAACACACAGCGACTGCTGCCCGGTCTCTCATTTCCCCATTCCTCTCCTCTCAGACAGAAATAACATAAAATTTATCTTCCATCTACTACAGAAAATAAAGGGGATGATGCATGAGATGGTACACAGTAAGAAATTCAAGTTTCTCTGACAAGGGGAGTTCAATATGTTATTAGTCAAACACAATGCTTAGGAAAGCTAAATATGATTATTTACTCAACGGTTATTCATTGATGTCGAAATGTTACTTTTCATTCACCACCTGCCTCATTCCACTTCCTTGCACTTATTTTTAGTTTAGAACAAATGCAGTCTGTGATCTATGATCTATATTGTAATAAAGAGCTAAAGAGAGTCACTGTAACCAACTGAAAAAAATAATCAATATTGGGAAACGCAATGGTCTTGCTTTAAAAGTCTAAAATTGTTGTATAATTGGCTTTCTTCCATTTTCCATCCCTTTTTATTCACAATTTTTTTTTAGACTGAAGGAGTAACTTGACCTACATGTGTTAAGAGGAAAAGAAATCACTTAAGTAGCAGCAAATGAGATACTATTATCACAGTTCAATATAAAATTGCCGTCCATCACTTAAACAATTTGATCTGTGGCAGGGACAGGAAATTTCCATAGACATTCTTAAAGACTACAAACATTTTTCAAGCTATCAAATTAATAGGCACAGGAATAATTAGATGTCGCCCAAGGTCTTTCAATTTTGAAGGGAGAGATTTTTCAGGAAGATAAAATTGTGTGTCCCTGTTGTTTTGATATTTGGTCTTAATGAAAACAGGACCATGTTTCAGACAATGATTGAGCTACAGAGTGTCAGAAAGGTCTTCGCTAATTATTTTTTTTTTTAGGAAGCTAATCAACATACTCTACACGGAGAGAATGTTAATGTGTCCTCTGGAAGTCTACACATGGACCAGTTTGAAAGGCATTCTGCAGGGTGTGCCCAGCCTGCTCTTCCCCTCTGAGAGCCAATCGGGCACCCTGGTGAGGGGGTCCAGATGCCATACTGTCCTAATCAATCTTGTTTCAAGAGTGGACATCTGACCAAACTAGATTCTTCCGATGTTCCCCCCCTGAAAATTTGGAATTAGAGGTTGGAGACCCTCAACCACTCCATGGGACATTAGAAGGAAGGCATGTGAATTGGGAAGGCATTGTAGCTGCTATCATCCACAGTACCCAGAGACCCAAAGACAGCCAGGCTTTGGAGGGGACAGTGCAGTAGGAGGCAGAGCAGCAGAGGTGAGAGATGGAGGGCAGCTGGCCTCACCCCAACCTCTCCCTGCAGGCTTCACCACACACCTCTGTTGCTTTGCCATGAAATCCTCATTTTCACCAGTGCTGTTTCCTGTGGGTTCTGCTGGCCTATTGCCAAAAGAAGCTTGAGATGATCCTGTCAACCCTGACCACTAGAACAAGCCAGCAATAGAGTTTTTCTATAACCTCTAAAAGCAATGACAGAGGGCGCCTGGGTGGCTCAGTTGGTTAAGCGACTGCCTTCAGCTCAGGTCATGATCCCGGAGACCCGGGATCGAGTCCCACATCGGGCTCCCTGCTCTGCAGGAAGCCTGCTTCTCCCTCTCTCACTCCCCCTGCTTGTGTTCCCCCTCTGGCTGTGTTTCTCTCTGTCAAATAAATAAAATCTTAAAAAAAAAAAAAAAGCAATGACAGAGTAATGACCATCGGAGGCTTCTGAATGTGCCGATTCAGAAGGCACCCAAAAATGTTGGAAATAAGCTGGAGTATTTTTAGGCATGGCTTAGCAAGAAACAACGGATAAGAGCACTGGCCAGAAAGGTTTCAAAGATCTCGGCTACTTTAACCTGGGAGGCCAGGGTGGTCCGTCCATATTGCCCAGGTGCATTTGAGAGCGAATGGTATCAGGCCCCATCTGATAACAATAGGACCTACAAGCTGTGCTCTGACGCCGAGATTCCTCATACTATAAGTGGTTAAAGGTCAGCTTTGGACTATTTTTGGTTTTGTTTTTATTCTGGTGTGTGTGTGTGTGTATTTTCCAATCTGTTGGAGCCCAATACTCCTATAAAGCACAAAAAAGTACACTGCGCTTACTGTCCCAGCGATGTCATATCGTCATAAATATTTATAAACACTTGCTGTCAACTTCTTAACTCTTTGCAGTAATAAACAGTACCTGAATCAATAGCAGCACAAGGTCCACAGGGTGAGGAGCTCTGCTCTACACTGTAGTTGTCTAAGGGTTCACTCTGCACAGCTGTTCAGGCACTCTTACCCCATGCTTACTTGAAGACACTGTGACAGCCCACCTGGTATAATACGCACATGCATCCTGCCCAGAACGCTATTAGTAATCAAGTACCTGCTTTGCAGTCACCAGCTTGGGGACTCTGGGCTAGGAATATAACCTCTCTGAGAATTTCTCCCCATCTGCAAAATGGGGCTGTCTGATAGACGGAATTCTAAGATGGACCCCAAAGATGCCCGTTCTCTGGTCAATACATCCTACCTAATCCCTTTTCCTTGAGCATGAGTGACACTGGTAAATGTGTGGGATAGCCCCTCTCTTAGGGAGGTAACATTACATAAGATGTTTTGTAAGCAGAAATGGGAGAGATTGATTTACTTCCAGCTTTGAAGAAGTGAGCTGTCATACTGTGAGCAGGGCAGGTGGCTAGGACCTGAGGGTGGTCTCCAGAAGCCAAGAACAACCCTGCAGGGACTTCGGTCCTACCACTTCAAGAGACTGGGTTCAGTCCACAAACTGAATGCACCTGGAAGAGAACCCTGAATCTTGAATCTCCAATGACACTGAAGTCTCTGCCAACACTTTGGTTTTAGCCTGGTAAGATGCTAGGCACACAATCCAGCCATGATGCACCTAGACCTCTGAACTACAAATAGTAATAGTAATAGTAATAATAATAATAATAATAATAATAATAATAATAAATGGTGATGTTTTGTTATGCAGCAATAGAAAACTACTACAGAGGATCATACCTACTTATTGCAGTGTTGTCGTGAGGGTTAGAAATCCCCTATGGATGGTATTGAGCATGTCCTAATTGTTCAGGTCACAGAGGCAGCTGTATCATATCGATGATTGGTTTTCTAAGCCACAGTAGCCCTGCTTACACGGGAGCTAAAGTATACTATGTACAAGCCCACACATTCCCATATATTAAATTCTAACAGGCTTCATAAGCCTTCCCACAGAGAACAATCTGCCTAGCATTTTCAAAAACTAGCTTGTGTCCCTTAGATGCCCCTTGTGTCTGTCCTTTCAAATACTTGTCAGAGCCTGGAAAGTCAGTAAGGCAAACATTACTATTTGCATTAGAACAGCGAAATACCTGAGGCCCCACTCCATCCAACCTCACATAGCCAGTTGGTTCATGAAAGAACCAGACCACAATCCTAGTCCTTTAAAAATTATCTACAGCAGCTTTATTTTTAAATGTAAGGATTTCCTTAGCTATAATAAGCTGCCTCCTACAGTTTTGAAAAATAAATTTTACAAACATCATGGATTCCATCGATTATAATGTAGGTCTCTGTCTATCCTGAAACCCCAGAGTAAACCGTATTTTCTGGTTCTCGAATGAAAAAAATAAAGTGGATATTCCCATAAGCAAAATCCCAGAATTTGAATTGGGCCTAAGAGACATCATTCTTAGAGTCTGCCTTTTGTAGTCTGAGTTAAAAGCCAGCCCAATCATGCTGGGATAAGAAGACACAGGGTACGCAGACCAAAGCTGTTCTGTGTCTCACCTGTGCATGATTTCAGACCTTCTAGCCAGGTATGCAATGTTTTCCATTCATATCATAGGTTCTGCATCAACTTTTGCATTTCATTTATGACCACCTATTTTATAAGCTGTGGAATTCTTTGCCGGTACTTAACTTGCCATAAAAACAAATATTCAAATCATGATTGAATGGTGAGCATTTTCACTGGCATGTTTCACAGCGAAGCAATATTAGATATTTACGTTTTGTGTGCAGCTCCCTGAAAATATGGGATTTTTTTTAAACTACTTGCTACCACAGATAAAGTGACAAACATTAGCAATTCTTAGAGATCTTCTTCTTTTTTCTCTTCCTTTGCTAACATTTATAGACTCTCAAGCACCACTGAAACAATACATTTTCAAGTTTCTGGATAGCTGTGTGAATGAGACAAAATAAAATAAAATTCACACAGGGTGTTGGGCAGCCCTGGACCCCATCAATCTGTCTTGTGGGAATGATGGAGTTGAATGGTACCAGTCTTCCTTCTGGAACAACATGTACTCCATCATCACAAGACTTTACATTATAAATGGTCTATAAATATATGTGCCCAGGAAATATGTGTAGAAAGTTGCTCTCCAAGGGAGAGCAGGCAAAACTTGCCAGTATCAACATTCTATAGAGGGCTCAGAGAAATCAGACAGAGCACTTAGAATCCTTCAGGTTGTGGCCTAGCCTGAGATAATGTCAAGGGTAATGACTGAGAGCATACAGGGCTCAACCTTCAAGGATACAAGTGGAATCCTGATGTGCTTGTGGCCTGGATCCCACTAGGCAAGGGATAACAAAGCCTACCACAGATGAAGGCAAGTCTTGGGCTCTCTAGGACCTTTGCATACCTGAGAAGGTTTTTTATTCAATGTTCAAGTTAGGGCTGACTCCTAGAATGTAGTATTTGGGATTCTGTTTGTGTATATTTTTCATCCATCTATTTGAAGAAAATGGCACTAAAAAACCCGAATAGGTCTCTTACCCTTGCAAAAACAAAACCAGTCCAACCAACACCCAGATTAGGAGTCAACAAATGTTTCTGCAAAAGGCAAAATGGTCAATACTTTCGGCTTTGCAGGCCACATGGTCTCTGCCACAATTACTCAATGCAATGCTGGCATTATAATGCAAAGGCAACACGTAAAGGAACAGGCGTGGCTGTGTTCCAATAAAACTTTATTTACAAAAACAGGTGGTGGACCGACCAGATTTCACCCACCAGCCATCATTTGTTCACTCCTGACCGAGGTCTCTGAAAACATGCCCAGGACACTAATAATTTTTCCACTGGCACACCCTTCAGTTTACATGATGGTGTTCCAGTGCATGTCATTCCTCCCACTCCGTCCTCCACCTGCCACTAGATGTCCACAGCACAGATAGGACCACAGCCCTCTTCTGTCGACCTTTATGTGCCCCCAATGGTCTGGAGTGGCACTCCAAATCTACACCAGGGGTACTGTGGTGTTAGCCCGGATAATCATGGCAGAGTTACCCACAAAGGGGTATTGTCATCAATACCGCGTGTTTGAGAAGGGCAAGCTTCAGCTTTAGCAAAGTTAAAGATCCCTTTACTGCAGGACATCTGAGGACTACAACACTAATGGCATCTGCAGTCCTACACGAGCTATGGTCTTTTCTCAAACATGTTTGACTACAGAACTCTTTGTTCCCAGAGTATCACCAGGAACCTGCATTCCAGGGGGCACACTTTGCGAAACACTCCTACATGATACAGTCCTTAGCATGACATGAGTTACTCTTTATGATCTGGCCCAAAGGCCCACAGAGTTCCCATTCTGCACCTGCCAGGACCTGCCCAACTTATCCTCTGCCCCTGTCACAGGAGCTGTGCACCAGGTCCCCAACACGTGGGGGATTTTTTACATCTCTCCACCGCAGCACACGCCGAAACAATGCCCACCTGACCCTATAATGCCGGGATCAATGCCATGTTTAAGCAGCCTCTCCTGTTATATTTATCTCCCGGGTCTTAAAGCCCAGAGAATATTGCAAATAATAACTCAATTATCTTGCACACTGTGATTTACTTCCAACCTGATGGTGAGCAACATAATCCTGGAGGAAGTGATATGTCCCCTGGGAACCTATGACCTTGAATGACTAATTTGAGGAAAGACCTCAAGTCTTTACCTACTAGTTTCTTTAATCTGGTGCAATGCATTCAGTTTAATAAGAGGTGATTTCTCCCATAATGCATATGTTATGATTATATTAAATATATTCCTTCCTCTTTCTCTCCACTCCATATTGTTTACTGGGGACTCCTCGGACAACACAAAGGGATGACCGAGCGGGAGGATCCAGGGGACGGGAGGAAGCAACGGAGGACAGCAAAGAAGGAAATTATCCTAAAACACATCCAAGAAATACCAAGTATATACTATTAAAATTAGTTTTCTTATTTGATTCCCCAACTTTTCCCTCTACTTTTTGACTTTTGATAAGGGGAGTACTGGTCTTCTGGCTCATTTCTGCTTGATACCCGATTTGCCGTGTTGTTGATTCATAGGCAATTTCACACGCTAAATACCAGAATAGGAATGACTGAATGGCCTAGGCTGGAGAGAGCAGCACAATCATTTTTCAGGGAAGAAAGCCATGGGCCAGCAGGGAGGCGCCTCGCCCCAGCAGCTCTCCCACGGATGCCTCACATTTCAGGAGGTTGTTCAAGGGCCATGAGGCACCCCTCGTATCCTTCCACAGGACTCTGATTTTAAGTACCCTCAGGCATTACAGTCCTAATTTTACAGCTGATGAAACCAGAGCCAGGAGAAATTGAGTGGCCTGCCCAAGCGGCTCCCTTGAACACTGAATGTTAATGCCGAGATGCCACAAATCGGTGCTTCCTCCTGTCATGGCTTCAGAGAGACGACATAAATGAAACCACATATTCCCCTTCACAAAGAAACGATTTTATGAATTCTGGATTCGGTTATAAGTAATACTTTTTTTTGGTAACAGCAATGACAAAAGGCATGATCAACTCTCTCCTTTCAACCCCTTATGCTTCTACAGTGTATTACTTCTTTATAAATAGACTTTATTTACTTTTTATTTTTATTTATTTATTTTTTTTAGACTTTTTATTTTTATTTATTATTTTTTTTTAGACCGAGCACGAGCAAGGTGGAAGGGGCAGAGGGAGAGGGAGAGAGAGAGAACCTCAAGAAGATTCCATACTGAGCACGGGTGCAGATCCCACAACCCTGAGATCATGACCTGAGCCAAAATCAAAAGTCAGGTGCTTAACCAACTGAGCCACCCAGGTGCCCCTAGACTTTATTTTTTAAAGCAGTTTTACATTTACAGAGAAACTGAGGGGAAAGTAACAAGGACTCCCACATACCACCTCAACCCCCAACACACATAGATACACACACACACACACACCACATCCCTGACTACTCACATCTGCATTAGTATGCTACATATGTTGTAATTGATGAGACAATATATCATTAACTCAGGTTTATGGTTTACACTAGGGTTCATCCTTTGTTTGTACATTTGATGAATATGATAACATGCACCCACCATTAGAGTATCATACAAAGTAGTCCCCCTGCTCGAAAAATGCCCTGTACTCCACCTGTTCATCCCCACTTCTCCAAACCCCTAGCAACCAATGATCATTTTACTATCTCCATAGTTTTGATTTTTCTAAAATGTCATATAGCTAAAATCATGCGGTATAGAATTTTTCATATTGCCTTTTTCCACTTTACATTAGGCATTTGAAGTTCCTTGCCTTTGCATAGCTTTATAACTCTTTTTTTTAAAAAAGATTTTATTTCTTTATTTGACAGAGAGAAACACAGCCAGAGAGGGAACACAAGCAGGGGGAGTGAGAGAGGGAGAAGCAGGCTTCCCGCCCAGGAGGGAGCCTGATGTGGGGCTCGATCCCGGGACTCCGGGACCTACCTGAATCGAAAGCAGACACTTAATGACTGAGCCACCAAGGTGCACCTATAGCTTATTTTTAAACACTAAATAATATCCCACTGTCTGAATATACCACAGTCTATTCATTCACTGTTGAACAACATCTTGGTTGCTTCCAAGTTTTTGCAATTATGAATAAAGCTTTTATAAATATTTGTGTGCAGCTTTTTGTGTACACATAATTTTTTAACTCATTTGACTAAATACTAAGGAGCACAATTTCTGGATTGTATAGAAAGAGTACTTTTCCTTCTATAAGACACCACCAAACTATCTTCCGAAATGCCTATGCCATTGTTCATTCCCACCAGCAATGAATGGACGTTCCTGTTGCTCCATGCCCTCTCCATCATTTGTTGTTGACGATATTACATTTTTATAAAAGATGTAAATGTGACTGACTCAATCTACAACAGCTTTTATGGAATATATATGTTGTGTCCCAAGGGACAGGATTGGATACTTAAGATACCTAAATCCATTTGCTTATTCCAGGTCACTATAGGGTTAATTGTATTCATTGACCACACTGCTCTCACTCACTAAATATTCATTAAGCCCCTCCTACATCCTGGGCAATGCGGTGGCACTGAGGACAGCCTACACTCAGCACAGACCAGGGAGGTGCCACTCATGGTCACCTCCCATCAATATAAACCAAAGGTACAGAAGGATGTGAATGTGAGCCTCATGGTGAGCCCTCAGTCACAACAGCCCACAAGGAAGGGGTCCTACAGTCATCTCCAGGATGACTAAAGAAAGAGCCTAAACTTCCTGCAACTACGTTTCTGCAAAGATGCCAGGAAGAATTTGCTCTGCCAGAAAAATCAGGCAGAAAGGTGACACAAAAGCTAAAATAAGGAAGTGCTTCTGGGAGTGTCTGAACCAAGAGTGTCTACCATCGTATATAACACATCTTCTCCATCCGGTTATTTGTTGACAGGCATCTCAGCTCTTTCCACAGTTTGGCTATTGTGGACATTGCTGCTATGGACATTGGGGTACATATGCCCCTTCTTTTCACGACATCTGTAAGTTTTGGGTAAATTCCCAGTAGTGCAATTGCTGGGTCATAGGTAGCTCTATTTTTCACTTTTTGAGGAACCTCCACACTGTTTTCCCAAGTCATTGTACCAACTTGCATTCTCATCAATAGTGTAAAAGGGTTCCCCTTTCTCCTCATCCTCTCTAACATTTGTTATTTCTTGCCTTGTCAATCTTTGCCATTCTAACTGGTGGCATCTCAATGTGGTTTTGATTTGAATTTCCCTGATGGTTAATGATGATGAACATTCTCTCATATGTCTGTTATTCATCTGCATGTCTTCTTTTGAGAGGTGTCTTTTGATGTCTTCTGCCCACTTTTTGACTGGAATATTTGTTTTTTGAGTGTTGAGTTTGAGAAGTTCTTTATAGATCTTGGATATCAGCCCCTTATCTGTAGCATCATTAGCAAATATATTCTCCCATTCCATGGTCCATAAATATAATGGAATATTACTCATCCATCAGAAAGAATGAATACCCAACTTGTCTATCAACATGAATGGGACTGGAGGAGATTATCCTAAGTGAAATAAGTCAAGCAGAGAAAGTCAATCATCATATGGTTTCACTTACTTGTGGAACATAAGGAATAGCATGGAGGACATTAGGAGAAGGAAGGGAAAAATGAAGGGGGGGAATCAGAGGGGAAGACCAACCATGAGAAATTATGGACTCTCAAAAAACAGAGTTTTAGAAGGGAGGGGGTTGGGGGTGGGTGAGCCCACTGATGGGTATTAAGGAGGGCACAGATTGCATGGCACACTGGGTGTTATACACAAACAATGAATCATGGAACACTACATCAAAAACAAATGATGTACTGTATGGTGACTAAGATAGATAGATAGATACATAGATAGATACATACATAGATAGATAGTAGATAGATAGATAGATAGATAGATAGATAGATAGATGATAGTGTATCATCCCTGAAAATGTTCTGACAACACTAATGCACCAGAAATGTGTTTTCTTTTTTAATTAACACCACTGTGAATAAACTTTTTAGACCCATTTGGTCTATTTTCAATGAACTGCACTAACAAAAATTGATCAGTATTTTGGAGGAGGATACTTGTTAACATTTATTCTGAGTATTCCTCATATTTTAAGGCTACCATTCGATCTCTCCTCTATTCTTTCGGAGTAGTCATAGACTCTGCTATGCTGGGAGCATCTGTGAGCCAGCCCACATTATTTACAAGGGTTTCACAGAGACAGGAACACAGTTCCCATGGCTGCCAAGGCATAACTCACCACACCGTGTCAAGATTAGACCTCGATGCCAATAAAGATTCATTAGGTTCAAAAAACTGAATCAGCAGTGTCTTTGCAGGGACCTGAATGCTCAGGTTGGCAGAGAGCTCTGGAAGTTCTCGGCAAAAAAGAAAATATAACATGAAAAGACAGTTTTTAATTCATATATTGCATGACAAAGATAAGGAACAGCCCCACACACAAACACGGAGAACCAAAAAAGGAGATTAAAATGATTAAGGAAACATCACCCTATTAGCTTGGCTCAGATTCCTTCCATGAGCATGCGCTCTCTCTCCCTCACTCTCTCTCTCTTGCCCTCTCTGGAGAGCGGTAACTAGCACACATTGACCCTCGTCGTGTAAAGACTTGTCCAGATTCCATTCTGAGAGTCTGGACACTGGGAGGTGGTCATCCCAGAACACATCAGGAGGGACCTCTGCAGTGTGTAAGGGAATCAGACCAGGATGACCCAGCCAGCCCTGTGGATCTCCAAACATCCTGCTGACAAAGAATGGAGCAATTTCATAGTCATTGGCCCCAGCTTTCAGAGCAGTCAACAAGAGCAGAGAAGTAAACAGTGTGGCTATGTGTGTACTTATACAGTGGACTTTCCAATCTAACCAGAGTGAGCAAAATAAAAGGTATCTGCAGTCCAACTGGGCTCCCTCACCATTTACAGACTCTTCCTAGTGACATGACTATGTTACTATGACAGAACATCTCTGTGACAATCCTCCCAAGCCTCCATCTCCAACTTGCACTTCAGCCCTCATGGAGCCAATGGCCTCTTGCACACCTCCACTTGCATGTCTAATAGACTTCTCAAACGTAGGGGGGCCAGAGGGAAACTAAAGGCTGTAAAGCAAAATCTAAGAGTTAATCATTCCTGGGGCGCCTGGGTGGCTCAGTTGGTTAAGCGACTGCCTTCGGCTCAGGTCGTGGTCCCGGAGACCCGGGATCGAGCCCCACATCGGGAAGCCTGCTTCTCCGTCTCTCACTCCCCCTGCTTGTGTTCCCTCTCTAGCTCTGTTTCTCCCTGTCAAATAAATAAATAAAATCTTAAAAAAAAAAAAAGAGTTAATCATTCCTTTCTCTCCTTCCTTCAACCTTCCTGCACACAGCCACACAATCTATGTGCAACTCCGAAAGACTCTAACTTCAGATGTACCCTAACCATACCTCTCTCCATCTCTACTGATAAACCCTGTTCCCTGATCCTTCACTGAAGGGTGCAGATGTTAGTTTTCAACTCACTGGAAACTGACAAATGGAAGAACCCCCTGGCTAGCTTCATTTCCTCTTTCACTGGTTGCAGGCTAGTTTCCCTGCATCAGCTGGAGCACCAGGGGCATAAATCAGATTACATCTCTTCCTGCTTGAAATCCCTCAAGGACATGCAGTTGTACTTCAAGTAGTCTCTATCCCAGTCCTTGCCAGCCAAGTTGTGTATAAGCTGGCCCCATCCCTCTCCTCGACCTCATCCTTTGTGCAGATGCCGCCAGAGACTGTCCCTGATCCCCCCTCTAAAGAGAACACCACCCAGTCACCCCTCATAGTCTGTCACTTCCATTCTCTGCAGCGGACCTACCATCTTTCCTATATGCACATGCACACACAATTGTAATGTCTGTTTACAACAGTATCTCCACGGCCCAGGATGGAGAAAGTCCTCAGTAAATATTCTGTGGAAGGAATGGAAGCTGATAAGCTGTCATTCAGAAGTCCCACATGATCATTCTTCTCTCAGCTGTTATAGATGATTTTTGTTTTTGCTACTGCTGTTGAGTAAAAGATGCAGTAATTGGCTTACATTTGCAGACCAGGTTGTACAAAAGATACATATCATTAAACACTGGCATTCCACTCAAGCCCAAGGACAGACATGTCAGAACCGAGTAGCCCGAGGGGTCCAGCAGGCACAGGTTTTAGATCTCACATTCCAGCCACTGAACAGAGTGACAAGTGGAATTAAATTTAATATTTAAATAGTTTTACACCTTTTTGTTGTTGTTGTTGTTCCTTTGGGCTGATTTTGCATGATTTAAATTGGTTTTGTTGAGAAGTAAAACCATTGACAGAAAACCCTGAATGCACAATAAGGAGACACAAAGACACTCAGGAGGGGCCCATGGATGGAAACCACTGGAAACCCATTAAACTTCAGCTCACCACAGCACTGCTCGTCAATTTTTATTATCCTTGCTTTTTTTCTTTTTTGGTTTTAGGCCTTTAAAAAAAATTCTTCGTATTTTATAAGCTTTAAAGTAATGGAAACGCTAGTCATTGTTGACTTTTGCCTATGCCTTAAATTCAATTTAAAGAGATACCATCAGGGGGACGAAACGGCCCTGTGCCATACTTGAAACAACAGTAAACTGGATCATGTCTCCTTAATTCCCTATGTGAGTGTGTTTTCAGCAGACTTAGAAAGTGCACACCAATGCCAATAATTCTAAAGAGAAAAATTCCTCCACTTCCGAGATCTAATCCAAAGCAAACACCGCACAGCACGTATGGGGAGGTGTTGAGGGGCTGGAAGGCTGAGATTTATGTGCAAAAATGAGAAGGCTCTGAATGTGTATAGCTTGGCTAAAGAGACATGATAACTGCCCTTAAATTTTTGACAGAGCAAACACCAAAGGGGAAAGAAAATAATGGCCAGAGCTAGACAGAGGAGGTAATTAGGGGTAACAAGAATCCCAGGCAAAGTGGATAAAAAGTGTCCTGGTGGGAAGACCTTCTAGATGGAAAAATAGTTCTGCTGAGTCCAGGACACAGCCTTCCCCCAGAGGGGCCTCTCCTGGGGCTCCCCAACCTCGCCTAGAGTAAGGCTGGTTGGCCTGACTTTCAAATCAGGACGGGGTGGCAAGAAGCCTAAGTGTGCAGGGAGGTGGGCTTGGCCACCCCACGGCCCTCCCTGCAGCCTGCCGGGGAGAGGGGGATGTTTCCAAGGGGTCAGAGAGTGGAGGTTGGCATTTTTGTACATTACTCTTGTCTCCTCCTTTGCTGAGGAAGAGGGGATGCTGGCTGACTCATCAAAATGGCCATCTTCATGGAGAGCGGTGGTTCCCAGTCTCAGCTGATAATCAAGACCTCCTGGGAAGCGGGAGCAGGGTGTTGGCTTTATAAAAATACCATTCCTGGACTTCCCTACACCCACCCCTGCTGAACCAGGACGACACGGCTGGTACGGGGCAGAAGTGGGACTCAATCCTGCATCAGTCTGGCCCTGAGATTCCGCATTTGCCTGCTGGTCACGGACCATGAGGAGATGGCTCTATGTCCCAATAATTTTAAATTTCGATCTCTAATTTTTTTTTCAAGAGCTACCCAGAAATTCTGCTGCCCTAATTGTCCTGCTGTTTGTGACCTTGAGGAAGCTGCTCTATCAGCTAAGTTAGCCACATGACTTAAATGAAGTGACTAGAAAACGACCAGATAAATTGGCCAGAATTTATCACGACTTACAATTTATATCCACAAAGTCCTAGAAGTGACTATTTCTAACACTTGCGGATATGCCTTCCTACTCACCCATCCCTGAATTGACATATTTGGGATGGCCTCAAATTGCTGAGGCTGTGTGCCATCCAGGATGGGCTGGCTCCCCACTGCCCCAGGAACCATGAGCTGTTTGATCTGGTTGGGAATAGCCTTTAAAAACCTTAATAGCTGCTGCTTTTTTGTGACTTTTCTCCACATGGATTATGTGCTGGTGACCCCATGAGTTATGATTGACTTTCCCCAAGTTTATGACTACGATTGGCACGGATCAATTTGTTCAAGTTCAAGCCACTTTAACAAGTGTTCATCAAGTATCTTGTATGAGTAACAGTGACACTACCACTAGGAGTAACAATAACACAACCCTCACACCACATCACTATCTTTAATTGTACCGAACCCTGGGACTCTACCTTGACAATGACTCTATGAGGTAGGTGCTACTATCACTTCTATTTTTTGCAAATGGCTCAGTAGTCGGTCATGGAAATGTTAAGTAGCTTGGATGGTGGGGGCAAAGAGGCAGAGTCAAAACTAGAAATCAGCTACATCTGCTGTGCTCTGACTCCCACTCTGTATGATCTTCCATTATGCCAAGTTCAAGGGGATTGCCAGAACAAAGAAGAATGCCTTGGTGCGTCTAGGACCTGTCATCTGGACTGGGGAAAGAAGACCAGCATCTGGACCCCTGTGTCAACACAGGTCATCAACACTTAAGCACCAAGAGCCATGAGGACTGGGAGGAAGGAGACTTAGCTGTAGATTCTGACAGTGTAGCAAAGGCAGAATCAGACTCTGAAAAGGAGGGATTCAATACAAGTTAAGGTGAATCAGATGAGTACCCTGGGACCAGTCTGTGGGAAGCCAAGAGGGAGCTGAGCAAGGGGTGACAGAACTGGAATGTGCTTTAGAAAAGTCATCTGGGGGCGCCTGGGTGGCTCAGTTGGTTAAGCGACTGCCTTCGGCTCAGGTCATGATCCCGGAGACCCAGGATTGAGCCCCACATCGGGCTCCCTGCTCAGCGGGAAGCCTGCTTCTCCCTCTCTCACTCCCCCTGCTTGTGTTCCCTCTCTGGCTGTGTTTCTCTCTGTCAAATAAATAAAATCTTTAAAAAAAAAAAAAAAGAAAGAAAAGAAAAGAAAAGAAAAGTCATCTGGTGGCAGGGCTGAGCCTTGAATATGGGGCAGCAGACGGGGCGGGGGGCAGTGCTCACTTTCTAAGAACTGTCTCCACAAAAGGTAATGTGCTTGGTAATGACAGTGAGTCTAAAAAGGAGGTTACCAACTGGCGTGTTGAAAGAGCTTCTCCCCGTTACACAAGGTAGAACCACAGGAACTGTAGAGATCAATCACTCTTTAAAGGTGTTACATCCCAACTACCCTTGATTACCTAGAATGTTCAAACACAGAGAAACCGCTCAGAACTAAAGAGTTGTACAAAGCAGGGGACATAAATGTATGAAGGTTTTTTAACTCCTAGCTTAAACACCATTGTAACAAAATAGAAAATGGCGGTGAGCATCAGCAGTAAGCCACCAATGGCCATTAGGCAAGGAAAAGGAGACAGAAAATGGTTAAAAATCAAACTCAAAAACTCAAAATCCATAGCAGCCTGGAAACATTTGACCAGAAGCAAATAAGCTCTGTATGCTTTACTAAATAACTAATGGATGTTAAATGTCATTGATGAGACCACAAAGGAAATATTAAATTATGATGCCATTCAGGTAGGCAGTCAGGTAGAGAACACATTCAAAACACAGGACTGGCAGAAATCACCCTCCTTTACAAGGATTGATGCTTCAAGTATCTGGAAAGCTCTCCTGCACAATGATTACGTGGGATGTGAGCAAGAGGGGACCATGTGGCTATCTGAAAGCTGAAGTGTTGAACCAGTCGTCCTGAAACTTCTAGATGCTTCCGACTGCACTCCAGTAAAGCATGCACAAAGTGTGAAACTGTGAATTATTTTAGAAGAACCTAAAACACTCCACAACTTGGGGTACAGTCTCTATACACTAACCCTAATGAAGTAACTGACTCTCCCAACACACCCAGACCTGAAACTCGGCAGAAGAAAGACCACATCTGTCTTGCTCATTACTCCATCTCGGGGCCTGGCACACTAGCTGAAGTGTGACAGATGCTCAATAAAGGCTGCATTAACAAAACATAAATAGGAAAGTGATTAACCTCAATCAGGAAAATACCACACTTCTCTGAAATGTCCATTTAAATAAAATGAGCACTTAAGTTAGACTATACAGCCAGAAACCCATTTGGAGTTTCTAGCAACAGCACAGTTACTTGAACATCTTTAATAAAAGGCGGAGGGGGTGGGAGAACCTAGGTGGCTCAGTTGGTCTGGCATCAGGCTCCCTGATTCATGGGGAGTCTGCTTCTCCCTCTCCCTCTGCCCTTCCCAACCTCTCGTGTGTGCTCTCTGTCTCTCAAATAAATAAATAAAATCTTAAAAAAAAAATAGACAGGAAGGCAGTCCATTTCCCCTTCAAAGGCTAGTCTCTCTATCCCCTCACAATACAAGCTGTGGAAGGATAGACACTGAACAGGAAGGGGGCAGGAAGCACTGCCCAGTGGGCAGCTTAGTCTGCCAATAGACAAAATACAAGGCACCAGCATAGGCAATGTCCGAACCCAAGAGCTCCGTGCCCAAAGAACACGCTAGAAAGAATTTACATCATGGCAACCAGTATTCACGGACACATCATAGAAGTCAAACTACTGCTCTGCACACCAGGATAAAGAACAGAGGTTCCTGACCCTCAGATACAGAAAGGAGGTTGGGAAATGAGGTAAGAATTTAAAGAAGTCATGATTGGACAGAGCACAGCATTCATCCTAACAAAGGAGAGATGCTGAAATAGGGAGGACCATCCCCTAACGAAGCCAAAGCTGTGGGTTGTACTTGGTGGACAGCTCGCCCTGGGGTGGGGGGTGTGATTTTTTCAGGAAGCTTTGAGGACAAAAGAGGCTTAAACCTAATTAAAAAGAAAAAAAGGAGCTTATTGGTGATTTTAAAGATAAGGAAGCAAATAATGAAAAGTTAGGCAAAAATGAAAGGAGCATAGTGAAATAAAGATAAACACAGCAACACTCTGAAAAGATAAGGAGGAAACAGCTTGGTGCAGAGTCGGGGGAGTCATTAAGGGCTGTGGCGAGGAGGAGTGACAGATGGGGCTGGGACTGCTGATGGGCTCCGTAAAGTCTTTGCTTTGAGATTCCTAAAAGGAGCTGCCTCTTAGGAATGTCTCCTAATGAGAGATTCCTAATGAGAAAGTGCAATGTTCAGAACAAATGGCTGCAGAAAGCAAGGCCCAGACGGATTCGATGCACAGGCTCCGTGTGCTCTGGGTAGGTGGGCGCTCCCCACTCTGCTTGCTGCCACTGTCCTGTCTCTCTCCATGAGCCCCGCAGTGTGACTGTGGCTTTGAGAACTACAACTGACAACAGCTCAGAAACTCAGCACTTCACTCTCTGAAATGCCTGTCTTTCCGCCCCCCATCCCACCACCATTCCCACTGTCCCCAGACCCGTGTTGCTCCTCCCTCTCTGGGACAGAGCCATGAGCTTCTCACTTGACTGCAGGACGCTAATCAAAAAAGCCACAGTCACAATTAGGTGTTTCTGAAGTGAGCATCTCTCTTAACAGAAAAGAAAGATAAGCCAGTAATTTTAAGGCCATTTACAATAATCCACAGAATGAGGCAAAGTTGAGTTATGGGTAAAGAAATAGCAGTGCTTCTTGGAGAACAAGAGACTCCTGATAATGTGCCTTGAATTTCCATTTTAACGGAAATAGATGTCTCTGTTGAGTTCATTGTACCGAGCATTTCTCTAACTGAAACATAATATTGTAGGTATCAGGGAATTGGCAATAAAATTTCCAGGAATTTATCCATTTTGACTTGACTATGGAGATTCTGTCAATTAAAATATATTTTACCTTGCAGTTAAAATGTTCCAATGAGTGATGGGTCACAGTTCTTGCAGCAGCAATGCCAGCCCATGAAATAAAGAAGAACCCCATCAAAATGCTTGCTCAGGCTGAGAACGATGGCCACACTTCAAAAGGAAGTTGGTTATGTGGAACCCATTCACAAGGCAGCAAAGGGGTCTATGGTTCGAGAACTGGATTAGAGTCGAGACGCAGTTTAATCCCTCGCCGACACATGGCGTGTTTTTGATCAAGCCACGTGTTGCTGTCAGCTCATCACTCCAACAAACCCAAAAGCAAAAGAATCCAGTAATTTTCTTTCAAGAAACATTAACTTCTTTGCATTCATACATGGGAGTCAAATAAATGTTAAGATGTGATTTTCTGTACATGGGCCTGCTTTGAAAAGCATACAGTCCCATACAATTATATTTATTAAATAAGCATTTGCAAGCCTCCCCACCCCCCAGGTTACAATGCCCCATGAGATTTCCCATCTTCCAGTGGCTTTGGTCTGGGATAGGAAGGTGGGCCCAGACCACTCAGCACATGCAAGGGCCCTGAGGCTATTTGTGAATGCACAGTGGACCCCCCCCCCCCCCAGCAAGGAGGCACCTCCCTGTTCTACCTGGGATAGCGCAGAGGGAAGCCTTGAGTCATCTTACCAGATCCATCGGATCACCTGGCAAATAGACCCCAAAAGAGCTTTTATGAAGAAGGTGCAGAGATTTAAAAAAAGAAATTCAGCCAAAACAATTTATTTCTGATCCTGACCCAGAATAATCTCATTCTTTATTTTGTGCCCTCCCAAACCTCTGATGTTTAATACAGAAATAAGCAGGTTCTGTGTTATTATTACAAGGCATCTATCAAATTTAATAGAAAAACAAGCAAAAGAAACACAAATATCATCTTAAGTTATCATCTAAAGGACCTATTAATAAGGCGAATGAAGATCTCCATTTCAGCTGGTCTCCAATGAAGGGAGTGAGTATCACAATCCTAAAAGAGCATCTAAATGGCCTCTTCCTCAAGTCCTGATGCCAGCTGGAAAGTGCACTCATGAAGAGAAGGAGCTGTGGAGTTGGGTAGATGGAAATTTAATCCCAGCTTTGCCATCTGTGGGCTCACCTACTGTCCCCCCCCACCAGCCTCTTCTTCCTTATTCATAAGTGCAAGAGGGTGTGAAAACTAGTAGGATTAGTGCTCTTGTAAGAAGAGCCAGAGAGCTAGCTTGCTCTCTTTCTGCCACATGAGGATGTGGCGAGATGTCGGCAGTCTGCAACCTGGAAGAGGGTCCTCACGAGAACCTGACCTTCCTGGCACCCTGATCTGGGCTATCCAGACTCCAGATCCATGAGGAATAAACTTCTGTTGTTGATAAGCCTCCTAGTCTGTGGCTCTTTGTTACAGCTGCCGGAACTAAGACACAGAGTGTAACACAGAGTGCACCCTAACGGAAACTGTTGACTTCATTCATCAATCAATTTTAACAAATGTACCACACTAATAAAAAACATTAGTAATATGAGAACTGTGCAAAACTGGGTGGGGTAATGGGGAGAAAACACGTATATGGGAACACTGTACTCTCTGCTCAATTTTTCTGTAACCCCAACACTGTTCTAAAACATAACGTTTATTAATTTAAGCATGAGAAGAATAACAGCAATTATGCTATCTCAAATTCACAGGGATCTCAAATATAATTAACCTCCAAATATTATGAACAGAAAACAGAAAACTCTGGCAAGGCTACTTGGGTATTCTAAAGGACAGACAGACCCCATGCCATGCTCTCTGATACTATCTGCTCTAACAGCCCAAAAGGATCTCTTCAGACAGTTGTCCTCCCTGGAGGAGACTTCTGGATCAAGCCCTGTCTCCCCACTGCCATGCATTTTATGGTCATCTCAGGAAGAAACACTTACAAAGGGGTTGCTATAAATCGAGCTGGTGAATTAACAATACTCCAACTCCAGCTTCGAAGCAAAGTCATCAAACCTCTTAAGCCAGTATTTGCCCGCCCTCCAAGGATGGACATCTTTTTATTTTAACCATATTGCTTATTCCCAGCCCCCAGCAGGGGTCTAAGACAGGAGGTTAGCTTGGTCCATAAATATGGGGCAGAACCCTCTAAGTCCTGCCATGGGGGGACAGATTCAGGATGCAAGTGGGATATTCCCAGCACCCTATATTTCTTTAAAGTGAAAACAGCTGTAAGAGACCCCTGTTTTCCCAGGAAGCTGTGATTCAGACACTGCACTTGAAGTTTTGCAAAATCAATAAATAAAAATAAATTTAAAATGGCAGTAAGAGAGATCCAGTAACTCACCTGGAATCTTCCAAGGCCAGAGGTCAGGTCAGTGGGGATGCATGGGGGTTAAGATGCTTTGGGTGAATGACAATGGGTAATCACTAGCCACACTATTAAGTACATTGAACTTCACAGGGAGGTACTTCTTTTCCAGCTCTCCTGCAAGCCTTATGATTGAGACAAGGGAGGGAAGATCTCTAATGACCCTTCTGAGACTCAAAACGGCTCTCCAATCTGGACTCATGCCCCCTCTCACCATGGGCCTCGGGCTCAAGCCCTCCAGGCCCCAGTGAAGAGCTGAGCAAGGCGGCTTGGGGTTCAGTCTCCTCTACTTATATAAGGGCCACGGAGATAATCAGCAGCCAAGCTGGAACCCAAACCAGATCCTCTGAGGCTATGTATCCAGCCAAAGAGACATTAGCTAAGGAACAGACACCTTCTGGTCAGATGGCATCTTAAGGCATTAAGGAGTTGGATAGAGATAAACAATTCATCACTGCCAAAATGCAATTTGCTCTTATTATGGTTCCCAGCATACTGGATACAATGGCTGAGGCCTCCCCACCTTCCCCTTCGTCCCCACCTCTCCCCCTCCATCCCTCACTCTATCCCATCCTGTCCCCCTCCCCTCCCCAAACATTTGGGAAGCCAGGCACCTTGGTGAGGGCAGAGACACGAAGTGGAAAAAAGACACACTGGTTCTGCCCTGGAGAAATTCCTAATCTCCTCCGGGGTCCCATTGGCAGAAAATGAAGTATTGGAGGCTCTGGTCCCGGGCGAGGCCCTGTGAGCCTACCTAGCAATGCACCTCACTTAACAAAACACTGATTGTTTGCCCATGTGACACAGTATGCCTGGTCCCTTTCAGCAAGATAGATTCTAAGATCTTCCTTCAAATTATCTGCATTTGTTTAAAAAGGCATTTTCTTATCGGCATAAAACGTGAACATATGCCTGCTAACAGATACATTCATATACATAATATACAAACATCACTACTGTGTACATCCCCTTAACGTGCTAGTCTACTATGGAGTACGGTTTAGTACTACTGCTTAATGTAATACTCAACTACGTACGTTACAAAAGATATACAAAAATAGGTATTTTATTTTGATTTTTTTTTTTTAAGATTTTATTTATTTGACAGAGAGAAACACAGCCAGAGGGGAAACACAAGCAGGGGGAGTGAGAGAGGGAGAAGCAGGCTTCCCGCCGAGCAGGGAGGCTGATGTGGGGCTCGATCCGGGGTCTCCAGGATCATGACCTGAGCCGAAGGCAGTCGCTTAACCAACTGAGCCACC